>JAGTYA010000907.1:0-16290 GCA_024291935.2 Okapia johnstoni | reverse complement strand
GTTTTTCCAAATGTCCTGGCTATTGTAACAGTTCACATTTTGAATTTTTCTCACGCCTCCAGCAGCTTGTGTCTTCTCCTCACTTCTTGGGCAGTTCCTGCCTTCCAAGTGCTTCCTGCCTTCTCCCTGCTGCGGACGTGGTGACGGGTGGCCCTCGTGCTCTTGGGCGTCGTGGAAGCCGGGGGGCGAGGGCATCTGTGTAGGTGCCCTGAGTGTCTCCTGAGGACTGGGCTGAGTGGCCGGCAGCCGCGCCCTCCGCCTGGCTCTGCAGACCCCCCTGCTGCAGGGGCATTGCACGTTCTCTGACCCGCCGCTGTGCTGCTCAAATCCTAGCCTGTGGCCTCTGTTCCCATCTCCCACCTGCTAACCATCCGTGTGTTCTCGGTATCCGTGAGTCCGTCTGTTTCCTGTTTGTAAACTTAACGCTCTAAAATGCTCAAGTCATGGGGATTGGTATACATACAGGGAGCACAGTCAGTAGTACTGTAGCAAGTTTGTATGGTGACAGATGGTGGCCGGTGTGATTGGGGTGATTATTTCATAAGGTGTAAAAATATCGAATTACTGTGTTCTACCCCCAAAACTAATATAACATTGTATGCTAACTATAACTCTGTTTAAAAAAAAAAAAAAGGTTAAAAAAAAAAGTTCAACTCATCAGTGACCCCACAGGAGGAAGCAAACCTGCTGCTCTAAACCTGCTGAATGCCCTGGCAGCCTCCCTGCCCTCCTCTCTCCACCATCAGTCCTTGTGGTTGCCCTGGAAACCTGGCCAGTGGGCCACCCCTCCCCCCCCAGACGAGCCGTCTGTGTGCTGGGAGACCCCCTGGTCTCTAGCTCGAGGGAGCCTTGCCTCTCCCCTGGTGCTGCCCTGAGCCCTTCTGCCAGAAGCTGGAGACCAGTCCAGGTGGACGGCAGGCCTTGCTTCATTTGTAGGCAGATGTGATTGCAGCAGGTCTCAGGTTTACTTGCAAGTGCTGCCAGATGAGAAAAGGAGGTGTGAGGAGGCCTTGGTTGTTGAGCTGCCTGTCTTCTGCTCACGTGCAGTCAGCAGTGGTGCAGCACCCACGGGCGAGGGCGAGCGCGGCTGCAGTGCGGTGACGCAGTCAGAAACACTTCCGGTCCATTCTCAGCCTCAGGGCTCCTGAGCGCACTTTACCTTCCATCTCCTCAGTCTCCCTGTCAGTACTTAATCGTAGGGCTCTTATGAGGAATATATTTCCTCTCTCTAAATATTCTTGTGTATTAGGTGCCCTTTAAGATTCAGACCAAGCAGTAGGTACCACATCACTCTCAAATGCATACTGGAATTTTATATAATGTGTGTATTTAAAAAGAATATAGCTTTTAGTTTCAGGATCTCTGTGAAACCTAGATATATCAGTATCTGCAAACTAAAGCCCTGAAATCTCTTGACAAAGTGTAATTTTTCATTCTTGTCTCCAAAGCTTGGGCTAACACTCAGCCTACTATTCTTTTGTTACCTGACTACCATTTCCTTAGCTATTCATTTCACATGAAGGACCAGAAGTGTGATTTCTTCTTCTTAATTTAAACGTTCTTTGGCAGCACAATAGATTGTCTAGAAATTCCTCAGAAATCTCTCCTTTTTCAGCCCTGATCCCTCCCTCCCCACTTCTTCGCTCTTTCCATCCCACCCACTTTCCTCACTTCTGCTCCACCCCCGGCCTGAGCCCCGCTCCTCCCATGCCTTCCACTGGAGTTCTCACTCACCCCTCTGTTCCCAGAATCTGGCCCGTACAAACAGGAGGTAACAATGACCATCCGCCTTGGCTGCCCGTGGGTGGAAGTGTCTGAATGTTCCACGTGCGACGCTGCACGGGGACGCGCACAGCGGGGCTTCCTCTGTCGGCTCTAGCCCGGCACAGGTGCGTGGTCACCTCTGCTCAGGAATCAGCTTAGCTTGAACTTTCAGGTTTAGTTTAATTGTACAAGACAGCTGGTGATGTTACTGGATTTGGGGATTCAGGAAAGAGGCCTCCTGTGGTCTCCTGCTGATCCTCAGCAGAGGAGCGTTGAAGGAAATCTTTTATAATAAGGTGCTCTTGCCATTTTAAAAGTAATTCTTTTATCAATTATTTTTCTAATGCTTTTAACTGGATTATAACTCACAGGTAACAAAGTATGGCTTTAACTGGACAGTGTGATGAGTTGTGAGGGATGCACTTTTTCATCCACAAGTTCCTAGAGGCCCTTGCAGCGCCCCTCCCCCCTCCCTCCCCCCATTCTCAGACAGACTCCCTCTACTTCCATCCCCACTGTCAGATCTCAGGTGAACGGGTCGCCCTCGCGGGGGTGTGCTCACCTTCTTCCAGTCGCCTTCCTGTCTGAGAGTCTTCCAGGCTCTTACTGTGCTGGTGCTCCCTTCCTGTGTACTGTTGAGTGGTTTTCTCAATTTCCACCTGTTCTGTTTGTGTCGTCATGTTGGCTGCCTTGGTACCTGAGTCCTCCAGCCCAGGGACCCCTCCTCGTGTGTTTGCTTGGGATTGTCTTGACGTCCCCTGCCTGTTCCGGAGTCCCTGCTGTCTACCTGCCCCTGGGAGTGTGCAGGGGCTGAGTGTTCTAGTCACCTCTTGCTCAGACTTTCTTTTCCTGTTGCTGACACATGAAATATATCCTTTCTTCTTATATTTTATTTTAATTTTTCCAGCTTTGTTTATATATAATTGATATGAAACACTGTGCAAGTTCAGGATATGTAACATGATGATATGATACCTTTACTGCAAAGTGAGTGTAACAGTAGGTCAGTTAGCACACCCTGCATTTCACAAACTCACTTTTTTGTGGTGAGATCATTTGAGATCTACTCTCTTATCAATTCTCAAGAACATTACCCACGGTCACCATGCTCAGAGTCACGTCCCCAGAGCTCCTGTCTCATGGCTGGAAGTTTGAGCTCTGTGTCCAGAACCTTCCCACCCCTTCCCAGCTTCTGGCAACCTTTTTCCTTGATTAATCATCTTCTCCATGAAAATTTCTGAAACGTGCCCCTAGAGGCTGTGGACATTCACTTGTAGGCCTCTCAGGAATGCTAATATTTTAATATGGCTCTTGTCAAAGAACAGTTCTCTACATAGGGAATTTCAGACCCCAGCTCAGAAAGCTGACTGGCCGTTTCCTCTGCTTGCTTCTGTTGTGAGGGTCTCTCCGGTGCCGTGGATGACCTGACCCAGAGCCCGTAGTGTCACCCGAGGCCCTGGAGACCTAGCTCTGAGCAGCGGGTGGCTCTGGCGGTTTCCCTGTTGGTGCGCGGCTTTTGGGATGGATTTAGCCCAGATGGCGAGAGTCCCTCGTTGGTACCTTTGGTCTCCACGCTGTGGCAGCACCAGACGTCGGTGGCCAGGGTGTAGATGGTTTCAGTAATTGGCTACAATGTTGTTGCCAATTATTGTTGGAGATTCTGGGGAAGTCACCAGAAATTGTTTGAGCTGCACCTCAAGCAGTGATTTTTAGTAATGCTGTATTTCTGGAAGTCTTCTAAAAGACCCTGGTTTCCTCATGGGTGTGATCCCATCTGACTTGCGTGGTTTTGAAGCCTGAGCTTTCTCCCAGAGCAGAGTTGGCGTGTGTGTATTTTAGAGGGACCTGCCCCCCCTTTTAAAGTGCATTTGCCCCAGGCTGATGGTCCACGTGGATCGAAGCCCGGGGCGCTGGGCTGACTGGAGTGGTGACGGCTCAGACGACTCGGTCTGTGGTGGAGAAGCGGGTCCCCACGTATGACCCAGGTCTGTGCCAGATGCGGAAAGCCGTCCCGCTTCAGCCTAGAGACGTCCAGCGTATCCTCGCTTTGAGTGCATGGTGCTTGAATGACTTAGCACAGTATGCTTAAAGCCAGGCAGACGGTGTTGTTGGCTTCACCCAGATTGTGTCACATATTTAGAACCTGAAAAAGAAATGTGTCATTTCTCCAGATACTGAGATAGATTCTGATGCTGTTTTGTTCAACGTGATGACCTCAAAGGCCACAAACATGTCTGTGAGTGACTGAATAAGTGAAGAGTACTTGGTTAATATGAAAACCCAGCTTTACCTGTGTAAGTACTGGTTTCTGGGAGTAAGAGGTACAGTTGGGCTGTGGACAGTGCCCATATGAAGTTCTGCTGTTTCTGTGACATGTTAGTATTTTGATTTTAAGAAGTTAAGATGCATCTGCAATTGTTTGAAACATTTCTTGTTGAATATTGAATAAATTTTATAGTAATTTTGTAGTTACATGTTTTTACCTCTTAAACAATATTTCCAACTAATTATGATTAGTACGTCCTACAATGGAAAACCACGTCTACTATAGTGTAACGAAGCTTTTCTTCTATAGTTTGCACTGGTGAAGTTTAGTATTCCCGTTACTTGTATGCCTGGTTCTTTCCAATGGAATGTGTAATCCAGATGTTAGTCCTGTGCCGCTCGAGTTATGGGAACAACCCCGTCTCTCCCCCTAAAGGAAACAGCCAGCATCTGTTTCTCTTGAAGGTGGAAGGTGGCTGGTAAAACAGAAACCAACTCTGGAAACCACGCAGCAGTAGCTATTTACAAACCAGGAAAATACGAAGATAACTCCAGTCACTTTTTAAATGTATGAGTGATGTGCTGTCAGCTCAGCTCAGCCTGGTTTGATGACCCTTATTTTTCGTGGTGGTAACAGTAGAAACACGTATCTGGGAAGCGGTAAGCACTGTGTTGTCTGCCCAGAGAGTCAGAGTTGCTACCTTAGAGGTGGGCTGCACGATTTGGAAGACCCGGGCAAGACGGGACTCCATTTTCTCCTGCTGTTGCCCATGGAGGTGGCCCTCGGCTCCCAGCACAACCGTCTCCTCCCTTTTTAGAGTCACTCCAAAGAGGCAGAGGCAGACCCACTGCTGCTGGAACCTCTGGAGCTGGACTCAGAGGAAATCAGCCGCACACGCAGCCTTGAGAAAGTTTCGAGTTCGTCCTGCTTCTCTGCAGTGCTGAGGGCACCCAGCAGGGAGGCTGGCGGGTCAAGAGGCCATTGGGCCTCAGGGGGAGGAACTCACTTCTCTTTGGCTTTGAGACGGAGGACCACGGTGGACTGCCACCTGCCAGTCACCCCCTAGAACACCCCAGGTTGCTCTGGGGGACAGCGCATGATGCTCTAAGGAGTGCAGACCTCTCCTCAGGGGTTCCGTGGTCACCATGGGAACAATAGCGACTCTGATGGAGGTTTGAGACCCGCTTCCTCAAAGCTAGTCTCTGAACAGCAGCAGATGAAGACTAGGTGTCCTGGGCTGTGCGGGTCCAGCACTGGGGGAACTCTGCAGGGGTCTGGGTATTAGGTGCAAGGTCATACCTGCCGTTGGCCCCATGAACAAGATGCCTTGTGTGAACGAGTCTAATCTGTTCTTAGGAAGTGCCCTGATGATACAAGACACGGTTTGTTATCCTTCAAGCGGAGAGGCATCTTTGCATAAGGTTTCCTATGTTCAACAGTGTTCTGAAAATAGCTTGTGTGTAAAAGATCCTGTTTGAAGCTGAGTCTCCATGAGTGCATTGTAACTCACGCTGGACCATCATTTCCTGGAATATTCAGACCCCAGCCTGTGTTGATTGTCAGCACAGTTACAGTGAAGTGACAAAAGTCACGAGTCTGAGTTATCTGTTACGTTAACTGATTTCTTTTGAAACAAGCCTCCTGGAACTTGCATGTGGAGATTGAAGTTGTCACCTTCCCATGAGTGATAGCATTTTACATCATTCCCAGGATTCCTTTTTGGAACCCTTCATGGGCCAGGAGCCTATCCAAAAACAATAGTATTTGACATAGACGAGAATCTTGGTTCAAAGTTACTAATAGCTGTGCTCTCCAGCAGTGGGAGAGCGGTTATACAAACTGTGGTGCGCGCGGTGGGCTTTCATTCATTGTCTGAAAGTTAACCGAGAACACAGTACGATTCAGAGCAGTGTGATTCAGTTTTGTAAAAATATCTCATGACTTGGCTGTTGATTCAGCCCGGTTTCTAAGTTGACTTAGAAGCATCATGCTTTTTCAGATTGAAAGATGAATCCTCATCAGTTCACATGAAAAGTGAATCCAAATATTGTAATGAGTTCATGAAAATTACAAAATAAATTTAAAGGTACTGTTATAAATATCTAGGAAATCTGTATATTTTTACTTGATATAGTTTTTCCTTTCTTTTTAGTTTATCTCTTTTTTAAGATGAAAAGCAATACACATTTTAAGACATTGAACCTATATGGAAAACTAAAAGAAGACAGCATATGATCATCAAAACTCTTACCACTCAGGATAAGTATCATGAGACACCAAGTCTATTACAGGGAAAACTTTAGGAATACCGTTATCAGTGGGATCATAGTCCATAGAGTATTCTTCATAAAAATAGAAAATGTAACCATTTGATTTAATAGAATTGATAAATTGATGTGAAACTGAAATCATTACTGTGTGTCACGTAAATATTTCTTTATCAAAATAGACCATTCCTTAAGAGACCTTGTAAGAATTAAAAAAGAAAAAAATTGAAAAAAGCTTCAAAATATGAAAATAGTATTTATGCATTTCCCCCTGCGTTCTCTCCTCTACTACAGGAATTTAAGTACAGGTGTGTGCATGTACAAACATGCCCGTGTGTACACACACATGCGTGTAGTCTGTTGGGCAGGGTCTACAGCGTCTACACCAGGGAATCTAACCTCTGCAGAGGCTCCTTTTAGCCACTGGTGTGGACTCAACACCCACCTGCCACTGTTTTGATTGAGGCTTTTCCAACTTGACTTCTGTGTTTTGATCTCTTGGTTGGTTAATTTTATTATCAGGTGGTTCTTTTCAACATGGGCCATGGGTATTTATTTTCTGATTTTTCTTTCTGGATGAGAATGCCTGTCTTTTGCCCTTACTCTCAAGGTAAAACTTGGCTGAACATAAACTCTTGGATCACACACTTTTTTCCTTTAGTGCTAGCTCCTAAACTTCTGTCCTGTTATTTTCTGGCAGAAATGTTACAGTGATCTTCATACCACAGTTTCCCTCGGGTCTTTTGGGGGCTGGATTCCAACATGACCCCCTGTCTCGGGAAGGCACATGAGCCCCCCGTTTCTGCGCTGTCCGTATGTAGGGAAGCCAGGCGCCTTGCCTCCACCTAAGGGGTGACCTAGCTAGTGTGGTGTCCATGGGTCACATTTACCTGTAGAACCTCTGGGATGTGTCACTCCAGGTTAATTTCATCCTCTGCTTTGTGCCTGTGTGATTGAGAACTTAAAAATACTTCTACTTAGTTCTACTGAGTCCTTACTTACGAAAGATATTTCTTGGTACCTGTTTATTCTGTTTGGATTTGTGTAGAATACTGTGTCACGTTTCTTCATGTCATAGGCCCTTCTTCCCCTTATATCTTTGGGGTTATTTTGTTTCCTGTTTGTTTCTGTTCTGTTTGACGTTGTTTGCTGCATCTTCTTCCCTAACCAGCCAGTTGTCCTTTTCCTGAATCGTCTTTTTCCATCCTGTCTGTTATCTTTTAACTTTCCCAATCTCACTCCCCGCTCCTTTGATTTCAGTGTGATTGTCTCTGATCTTCTGTGTCAAGGATGTTCTTTGATACGTGTCTGCTTTGACAGCTGCTAGTCCTGCCTGGCTTCTAGGTTTCGCGATGCCTCTATTTTAATTCTCAGCTGGGGTTATGACTTCTGCAGTTCTCAGGGAGGGAGGGAGTGATTTTGCTGTTACCTCTTCTCATCTTGTTACGATCAGAAGACAGATATGCTGGGCATGGCTTTTCTCAACTTTTTGACCCAGAAGCCTGCTGGGCGATTTTTGAACAAAAATATAATTTCATGTTATTTTTTCTAATGTTATTATTTTTAGGCCAACCTTCAACAACAAAGTATTTAAATAACATTTACAAACATTTTCAAGTTTTTCATCTATAAAAATACATTTATTACATTATATCATTGTTGATCAAAGTGCTTCTGTTTATAAAGCACTGTGATACTTAAACTTTTGAGTTAAGTGTATTGAAATACCCAAAGTAAGTTGTAGAGACAAAAAAAGAAAAAAAAAAAAACATGGTTTTTACAGGTAAAACAAATAATTTTTTAGAATTAATTAAGGCATGGCTGTTTTTTCTTAGCTACAGTTCAAAGTAATGTTGAAGCTCTAGAAGTTACTAGGGTTCATGAGTTTGGCAGCTAGCAATCTGTCTTTTTCTGTATTTCCCTAGAGTGTGTACAAATCTAAAATCTCCCCACATGATTTTTGTCACTGTTTCAAGACCAGGAAGCAAGGGCACAATCTTGTGATTTGGGACTTCACAGCTGCAGCCTGGAAGGGTGGGAAAGGCACTGCACGAGCTCCTGGGCTCGGCGATGGCCTTGGTTGGAAAGTGATGGATGCAGAGATTTGTTTGAACTTAGACAAGGCTGCTAAGAAAACCGACCTTGTTCAGCAAGGTGCTCATGTCCCTGTGCGGTAAATACTGCACTTCCCATTTGTCCTGGGGACAGTTGTCCTTGTAGGTTTTCTCAGCCCCATCTGGTGTCTGCGGTGGCTGCTGTTACTACTTGTTTTGCAGATGAGGAGTCTTGAGTTCAGGGGGTCAGGTTTGGCTGCAGAGTTAAGGGGTGAGTTCAGGATTGTGTCCTCAGCAGTTGGAACCTAGACCTCTGCCGTGTGTCCCTGCATTTGAGGAAAGACAATGAGAAACGAGCACTATCTTTCTAGCTGGTTTGCAAAGAACATTTTCAGTAGTTCCTCAGGGTCCTATGACCTCATGCTATAATTAAGGAGAAAGAAGTCCTATTGAAATGGCCACAGTTAACATGTTTAACTAAACCCATGCTGAGAAAATTGTCCACATGAAATGAATGACTTGCTGTTAAGAGAGTCCAGCTCTGAAAGAAGACCAGGTTTGAGTGGGGCCAACAATCAGGAAAAATTACTCAACAGTCACAGAACGATGCCTGTCCTCGCGGCCTGGAGGCAGGTGTCTGTAAGGTCGAGAAGGTCACAACCAGGTGAGCGAGTCTGGTTTCCCTTCCTGACACACGAGTGCAGAGTTTGGTCCCCACAGGCTGGCTCTGACAACGGCCAGGAGCCGAGTCTGGTTCCTGAGGGCAGCGGTCCCCGGATTCCCCAGTCCTTTGTTATCCTGTAAAGGGACAAGAAAGGACAAACCAGCATGAGAATGAGCAGTTGGGAAGGACACAGGGAGGGTGGCTGATGGGAAGAGATGGCCTCAGGGGGCTTGTGACAAGTGATGGGGGAGGCCTGCCTGGTGGGAACGAGGTCACAGTGTCCGGCCGTTCACCGGGCTGCGACCTCCCAGACTGCTGCGGCCCTGCAGCGGTTCTGTGCTCCTCCAGGAGCTTCTGCCCTGACCTGGATGCTAGCTTGCTGTCCGGCAGGGGTGGACAGGGCCTGGCAGTCCGGGTGAGCCGACCTGCCCCGAGCGACCCCCGCTTCACCCCACATTGTGAGAGGCCTTGTGGGGGACAGCCCAAGGCCTGGGGGGTAGGTCACCACTGTGAGCAGCACTCTCCAAAGGCCGGATCTCTCGCAAATCCATCTTGTTCAGTTTCTGTGACCGTGTGACAAGCCACTTCAGCAGTTAGAGGCAGCCGTCATCTCCAGGGACTGAGGGCCCCCTGGCTCAGGTGGGTGGCTCTCTGTGTGACTGGGACTGTGGTCAGGGCAGAGGGGCCCAGAGGTCCACCCCAGGGCCGCAGTGGCGCTGCCGTCAGCCAGCCAGTCGTCGAGGGCTGTGTCTGTTCCATGTCACCACCCACAAGGCTTGGCTTTGCCACGTGGCAGCTGGGTTCTAAGTGGAACCACTGGGTTTTACATAACATTCTGTCAAGAGGCATTCCCAGACCCTTTCTCAACTGTGTCTTTACCATCATGTTTTAGTGAAATTATATTTTTATTTTGGTGTGCTCACCCCTCTCTCCAGTTATAAATTTTACCAGAACCAGAAATGTATTTACTTCAAATCTTTTATACCCACTTTTACCCATGCGTGGTGCCTGGCACGAAGTGTCTAATGCACATCAGAACAGACGTGACATTTAGGTTGTTTCCGATCCTTTAGCTTTTACAGTGTTAAAATGAAAGCATAATTTTAAAATTTCCTGTTCTAATTAAAATTTCCCTAGAATTGTTCCTAGAAAGGAAACTGCTGGCTCACAGTATATGCATGTTTTAGACTCTTGCTATGTGCCTCCAAGCTACGTTCCTCAGGGCCCATGCAACTTTATATCACCACTGACAAACACCTTCATAGCATCATAGCCAGCATTTGGTGATTTAAATTTTGTGTTTTATCTTCATAAATCTGATAAGCTAAAGTGACATTTCATTATTGCTTTAATTTGCATTTTGGGATTCTTTTCACAGTATAAAGTAGGTGGAGTCCAGCTTGTTAGGTCCGTGTGTGGTTTTGGTGTTGGCGTGGAGTGTTACGTTCAGCGTAGAGCTCACAGAGGCTGGAGGAGGGCTGCGGCCTCCCGTGTGTGCTCCGGGACGCTGGGAGTCTTAGGTAATCTGACGGCTCCTCGTGTGGGGCAGCCAGGCTGTATTCACACTCTCCCACCAAGCCTCTGGGTCCGTCAGAGAATAGAGCTAATTACCCACCTAATTTCACTTTCTTATGAATTTATGAGCATTTTCCTGTAAGTGCAGAAGCTTCTTTGATGCTGGGTTGACGTTATACCAGCGAAGTACAGCCCACCCTGCACCAAGCTCTGCCCTGCTTTGTAAGAGCTGCTTGACACAGCCTTGTACCTGCTTGTCACTCTGTCAGAACACTGTCATGATGTCCTGTGTCCTCCAAGTGTGTCAGAACATGGGTGTCACACAGTGACTCACGGACACAGTGCAGGGAGACGAGTCAGAGGCACCACCGGGGCGTGGGTCCTGATTGCGGGGGGCTGACCCGGACCTCCCTGCGGGAAGCCATGGCAGGGCAGGCTCCCTGGTGTGGGGCGGCCTGGCTGGACAAGGCGGGGGCGCAGGGGCAGCCTTGGGGGGAGCACGCTGGGCGCTCTGTGCCCCTGGACGTCTCGTGGGTCCATAGCCCTTTCAGCGGAAACACGGTGCGTCCGCCGAGTCAGAGTCCACGGGCTGAGAGCAGCTGATGGCACCGTCGGTGGGCGCCCTTTCTGTGCTTCCCTAACGAGTGCCGGACGGCATGTGCTCCGAGGGGACCGTGGTCGCCGTGCGGGGGTGCAGGGAGCCTGGCCCCGTGCTTCCCACCCAGGGGTCACAGCGCAGCAGAGGCCGGAGGCCCAGCCCCTCGGCCTGTGGGGCAGCCCACCGGCGCCTGGGCCCCTGCCTGTCCCGGCGGAGCACCCGTCACCTGGTCAGTACGGCACACCTCACATTCTTAGCAAGTTCCCTCCCTGGAATTTAATGTCACAGATATTTTCTGGGAACGTGGTTCAGATATCTGACAGCTGGCGTGAGTCCTAGGACTTAGGGTTTAATGGAGCGCAACGGAGGTCAAAGAGAAGTTGGGCAAAAAACTAGCCTGTGATGCTGTTTCTGAAGAGAAAGCTGCCTTTACGACGTCCGTTGCACGTGGGCATCGTGTGTCTCAGGGCCTGGTCCGTTGTGGGTGCTCGCTGCTGTCTCTGCTGCTGTGGTTCCTGGGGGGCAGGTGTCACTTGCAGGAGGACCAGGCGTCAGCTGTCCCGGGTCCGTGTGTCTGGTGTGCTCACCCCTCTCTCCAGTTATAAAGACAGACTCTTCCCTCATCCGCTGCTGGGCCTAAGGACCTGGAGCCTTGCGGTCAGGGTGGCTCCAGGCATGCGGGGACCCCCTGTAGAGGTGAAGGTGCAGCTGTGTTCTCCACGGATGTCTGGGGTGCAGGCAGCAAGCACCCCAGAGCTGGCCGCTCCACCCTCCATGTGTGGGGAGCATCAGGAAGGTGACTGATTCGGTCATGGGGCAAGACATTTTCTCTCAGCTAAAATCGTGATTTTAGGGGATAAGAGTTTGGTTAATTTTGAGCCCAGAAACACGAGACTTTGTTTCCCAGACTCCATAGCAAAGGCATTTTAAAAGGCAAAATGCGCCATAATGGGCAGGGTAGCACCTGTCCTTTGGTGCTCGGTGCTGGAGGAGGCGTTACCTCTGTGGTGGGAAGCTCCCTCCGTTCAGGAGCTGATGTGTTCTTTTCCTGGTTCAGGTTAGAGAGGCTGTGAGTCTGTGCTCTGAGGTTTCGGGCTGAAAAGGACATAACTCTTCAGGCTCAAATAAGTTTTTATGTGTTTCCCATTTTTTCATCCAAATTGATCGATGAAGCAGGGTCCTGATCTATTTTGCCTTTGCACATATTTGTTTTTTAATTATGAAGCATTTAAGAAATTCAGGGTCAAGATTTTGATAAAGAGGTAAATGTCTCTTAGAAGAAAAACATCAATTAAAAGGTCGTTTGGAAATTTGATTGCAATTAGTTTCTGTGAAGACATTAGACTATTTCAGCTTTCTTTGACACTAATTTTACAACTAGTATTTATTAATGTGAGAACTGACACCAGTTGCATCATAGGATTTTAGCAGAATTATGGTCATATTCTAATAAGATGTGATTCAGAAATTGTATTCTTGAAAAGGAAACAAAGTGAGTGTTTGCACATAAGTGGTATTTTGTAATTGACTTGCTATAATTTCCAATGCAATTGAACACACCAAAGACATGCCTTTAAGTCCTGCTGGTGTGTGGAGGCCTGCCCTGTGGTGGGCGTGGCTGTCCTGCGCAGCCAGGCTGTGCCTCCACGCTTGGTGAACCGCCGTCCGCTGTCAGCAGGCAGCTGCCCTGCTTGGGGAAGGGTGCAGAGCCGCCGTCAGCCTCAGGCACCGTCTGGCTGGCCTTTGAGGACAGCCTGGTACAGGTGAGGGGCTCCGCCGGCCCCCTCCTCCTGTGCAAGGAAGCTGGGGCCGACTGCTCACCCTGACCGGGGGCCGAGAGGAGCAGGAGGGGCAGCGAGCAGGGCCCGTGAGCGCCCGGGGACAGGTGCTTCTCAGAGTCCTCGTCTGCCGGGCCCCAGAGACCCTGGGCGGGGAGCCTGCACCCCACACCTTGCTCTGTGTTTCGGGGGGTTTTATGTGCTGTGTGTCGTCAGCAGGGATGGGGGTCCCTGACGGGCGGCCCAGCATCAGGAGACCCTCTTGTTTGTTTCGGTCTAGGGCCTCCTTTATAAACTGTCTTGTCATCAGCACCGCCCTGTGTTTGGGGTCTTGGCTCCCGGATTCACTGGCAACGCTGTTCTGTTTCTTCTGCCGCCTCTCATTCCTCCTCTCCTTCAGTAAAATTGACTCACCTCCTGTTATAATTGAGGTCCACTTAGAACATATGTCAGGAGACACCAGTTCCCATTTTATTAGAAAGTTCTGTAGACTTTGGGGAGGTGGCTGTGTAATCAATAGTGGTAGCTCTTTTATGGCAGTTGATTTGACCTGAGGAACAAGTGGTTTTTTTGAAGGCAGCTCCACCCATCGAAGATTTGATGTCTCATGAGTCAGCCTGCTGGCTCCTGGCTGCTCTATGAGGGGTCTCTTCTGTCAGGTCCAGCCAGGCCCCCCCAACCCTCCACCAAGGTCTAGGGGCGCAAGGCCCCCCTCCAGTTCTGCATATACCAGGTGGTAAGCGCACATTCCTCTCTGAAGACATTAAAGTTAATTCCTCCCAAACTAAAGACTCCTTGATTTAGTAACCTGTGACATTTAAATGTGGTTCATGATTTTCATTTTCATTGGTTTCTTAATTCTAGATCTTGTTCTTTCTTAGAAATATTTTGTTAATTCAAAGGAAACCCATTTCAACTGTCACTTCAACTCAAACATCTTTGCTCTTTGGGATTTTCACTTCTTGTCTGTTAAGAACTATTTGGTGCCTCCTTTTGTGGATTTACTTTGCAAACCCGTAAGTCTGACTCGTGCAGCGAGGAGCAGCTGCAGCTGACGCAGTTGTTACTGAAGACAGTCCGCAGGGCAGTCCTGGACCTGCGGTGGACACGCTTCTGGGGAGCACTGGCCCGGCCCCCTCTTCTCTCCTCACGTCGTGGAGGAAGCAGTGGAGAAGGTCAGTGCTGGTAAAATGTTCCTTGTCTCCCCTCTACAGGAGCATCTGAGCACCTGTCACAGGCCATCATAACTGCTCTAGATGCTTGCTGTCATATAAGCCTTAGTCTTTCACTGAACACAAACAGCTTTTTCATATGGTACCTGGGAGGCGTGCTGTATCACATGTCCCTCTTCACGTGTGCACACAGGTGGCTGTCACACCTCCTGCTGTTTGGAGCTCAGACATCTCTCCTCATCATGGTTCTGCATCTTGAGGTAACTGCACCAGGCTGAGGAGTGCCCAGACCAGAGCATCTCCACTGTGATAATTCCACAGTGTAAGATTTTACCAAGAGTCTCAGGTGGAAGAGAACCCTGTCTCCCTGTGTCTGGAGTATGACCCTCCCATCTGGATGGGGACCAAGAAGAGTTTGCTGCCCTCATCTGGTAGTGGAGACCGCTTCTGGGTTGAAGGTGAGTCACTGATGCCAGGATTTAGTGATTCTGTGGAACACGGCTGCTTCTACTGTGGGTTCTGTGACCAGTTCGCAGACTTGGCTTCGGTGTGGTTGTGCCTACAGAGATGAGAGGAGTTTCGTCATGTTCTCTCCCCGCAGTGTGCTGTGCACTGCTGCTTCTGCCCACTGTGGTCAGATGCAGGGCCGGTGCCTCCCTGCGGGTCCAGGGTGACAGGCACGCACTGGTTTCTGCTCTGAGTGCCGCCCACTGCCACGTACCCTAGTTGGTGAGGGCCTGCTCACTGCAGCCCAGGAGGTTTCTACCACGCATACTGTCTCTGCCAGTGCTGTGCAGAATCTAACAGGGCGATGAGGCCTCGGGGATCGTGACCATGTCGCTTATTGGCTAAGTCGGGGTGTGTTTGAGAGTGAGAGGGATCCTGGTAACAGTGTGATTGGGGTCTGGACTGACAATACCGGGAGGTCTGGTCACTGATGTTAGGAACTGTAGGGTTTAAAGGGCTGAAAACCCACTCCCACTGCTGTGGCAAAATGACAGGCTGGTTGCCTGGATGTTGGTCCACACTGACCTCCAGCTCTGGGCTCACGTGCACGTCCACACTCCAGAGCTGGACAGACTCTCTCTGCAGATTTAAAGTTCCTGAGAGGGGTATCTGTTTGGCCCAGCGTGGCCGGGGTCCACCCTGCATCACAGGCTGCTCCCCGAGGCCCTGCGAGCAGGCAGAGAGTAATCAGTTTCCCACTGGGACAAAACGTCCTTGCGCCCAGCTCCTAGATGAAGAAGCTGGGAGGAAGAGGTGTGGTGACTTGCCCAAGGCCCCGTGTGAGCTGGGATGGAGAACCAGAGGGCTTGTTTGTCCTGGAGGTTTGCTCCTGTGATGGTCATGTGTTTGCAGAGCAATTGATACTAATTTCAACATTAGTTTATTCCTGAATAAATGGTTTCAGCGAGGGCGATGTCTTAAACGTTGGGAAGAGGCGGTTGTGCTTGACATAGAAGCACAGGGAGGCCCCCGTGCACGGGGCTTTCCAATTTTCCAGCAAGTCAAGATCAGAAGTTGCCAGCCATAAAGTACAACACATTTTGGGAAATGATCACAGAAGCGGAACTGAGGTGACCTGTTTCATTCCTAGGTGACAGGAATGCTCCATGAGACGTAGGCAGGACTTCTCTTCCTGACTTTCAGCAGAGACTCCCTGTTGTCTGCGGTTGGGTCTACTGTGCTGAGCTCAGCTAACATCTCTGGACTAGTCATCGGAGTGGCTTTCCCCTAATTATGGGCCAATAAGTTGTGGGCAGGCAGAAACCTGTCCAGAGGGCTGGATAAACCATCCACTGAGTGATAAAAAGAGTTCAGGAGTCAAAGTAATTTGCTAAATTCGTAGCTCAGCTTAAGACTCAGAAATACTTAGGGTCAAATGATTTTACTGAGTGTATTTCCCTGGAGAAAAGGTCAGGGAGCCAGGCTCTTCTCGTCCAGGATTCTCTGGCCCACCCGTCTGCCTGTGAGTTCCAGACCACCACGGAGTCAGGACACGCGGGGCTGGGGGTATAGGGGGGGCGGCTCTGTCCTCTCCGCAGCACGGTCTCCGTGCTTCGTCACCTCTGCAGTGCGGTCTCCGTGCTTCCTGGCTTGTCACACTGCCCTCTCCACTCTCGGTGTCTCAGCAGCCATGGGCTCCCCGTCACTGCTGGTTTTAGGGAGGGGCCCTGAGACTGTTGTGGACAGCTTGTCAGCATGGAGGAGC
>JAGTYA010000906.1:0-16291 GCA_024291935.2 Okapia johnstoni | reverse complement strand
CAACGGAGGCTGGGACTCCCTCTAGGCGCCCCCAGAGGTTCCCTGGGATACACGTGTCCACAGGCGAGCGGAACCCTGAGTCTCCAGAGGCCGCTCGCGAGGGGCCCCCCGTCGCCGTCGGCCCCTCCTCTCGAAAGGGGGGTCCAATCCCCTTCCTGAATGCCATCGCAATCCCTACATTCCCTCGCACCTCCAGAGCGGGACTCTCGCCTCTCCTGAGGTTCGAGAAGAGGCCCCAAGGGGCCAGTTCCGGCCGCAAGACCAAAGGTCCCCGAGGAACCCCCATCGGCAAGCGAGTCCAGTTCCCTGGACGTGAGGCGAGGGGAAGCCCAGCAGCCCCTGGCGATGTCAAAGGAGGCCTGGACTTCTCAGAGGCAACAAGAGAGGCTCCCCGAGGCGCCACGCCCCCGATTCAGAGAGGCCACCCCCGCTTCCCCCTGCGCCGCGCGGAAAAGCACGACCTTCGCCCCTGCATTCGAGGGGAAGCCCGATTGCCCTTGGCTGTGACCGGAGAGAAAGGCTGAGTCCCCTCGACTCCCTGGAGGCCACCCCACAGGTGCCAGTTATACCTGTCCCCTCCCCCCCTCCGGGGACCCCCGAGGGTCCTAGCTCCATGCCTGACGCGGACCCAGGGCGCTGCAGCGCCTCCTGGCGAATCCCGAGGCTGCTCGGGCCCCTGTCCGCTCGAAAGGAGGCATGGCGACCCCGCTGGGCTAACGGGGGAGACGGGCCGGGGTACCCGCCGCAACTCGAGAATGCACCGCCGCAAGTCGAGAACACCCCCGTGAGGCCACGCCCATAGAGGGAGGAGGCGCTTTTCCCTTGCAGGGCATGGAGAGCATGCCCCGGCACCTGTTCCGGCTCCGAACGGGGCTTGACTCCTTGCGGGCGACTCCAGGTGTCCCCCGAGATCCCCGGGCCAACCTGCCAAGAAAGCGGGGCTTCCCGCCACACCGCGAGGGCGTCCCCCGGGCCCCCCTCCTTGCGAGACGGGGCCCTTGGGATCTGCAGCGACGCGAGAGCCGTCCTGCCTTCTCTCTGGCGCTGCAACGGAGGCTGGACTCCCTCTAGGCGCCCCCACCCGTGTCCACAGGCGAGCGGAACCCTGAGTCTCCAGAGGCCGCTCGCGAGGGGCCCCCCGTCGCCGTCGGCCCCTCCTCTCGAAAGGGGGGTCCAATCCCCTTCCTGAATGCCATCGCAATCCCTACATTCCCTCGCACCTCCAGAGCGGGACTCTCGCCTCTCCTGAGGTTCGAGAAGAGGCCCCAAGGGGCCAGTTCCGGCCGCAAGACCAAAGGTCCCCGAGGAACCCCCATCGGCAAGCGAGTCCAGTTCCCTGGACGTGAGGCGAGGGGAAGCCCAGCAGCCCCTGGCGATGTCAAAGGAGGCCTGGACTTCTCAGAGGCAACAAGAGAGGCTCCCCGAGGCGCCACGCCCCCGATTCAGAGAGGCCACCCCCGCTTCCCCCTGCGCCGCGCGGAAAAGCACGACCTTCGCCCCTGCATTCGAGGGGAAGCCCGATTGCCCTTGGCTGTGACCGGAGAGAAAGGCTGAGTCCCCTCGACTCCCTGGAGGCCACCCCACAGGTGCCAGTTATACCTGTCCCCTCCCCCCCTCCGGGGACCCCCGAGGGTCCTAGCTCCATGCCTGACGCGGACCCAGGGCGCTGCAGCGCCTCCTGGCGAATCCCGAGGCTGCTCGGGCCCCTGTCCGCTCGAAAGGAGGCATGGCGACCCCGCTGGGCTAACGGGGGAGACGGGCCGGGGTACCCGCCGCAACTCGAGAATGCACCGCCGCAAGTCGAGAACACCCCCGTGAGGCCACGCCCATAGAGGGAGGAGGCGCTTTTTCCCTTGCAGGGCATGGAGAGCATGCCCCGGCACCTGTTCCGGCTCCGAACGGGGCTTGACTCCTTGCGGGCGACTCCAGGTGTCCCCCGAGATCCCCGGGCCAACCTGCCAAGAAAGCGGGGCTTCCCGCCACACCGCGAGGGCGTCCCCCGGGCCCCCCTCCTTGCGAGACGGGGCCCTTGGGATCTGCAGCGACGCGAGAGCCGTCCTGCCTTCTCTCTGGCGCTGCAACGGAGGCTGGACTCCCTCTAGGCGCCCCCAGAGGTTCCCTGGGATACCCGTGTCCACAGGCGAGCGGAACCCTGAGTCTCCAGAGGCCGCTCGCGAGGGGCCCCCCGTCGCCGTCGGCCCCTCCTCTCGAAAGGGGGGTCCAATCCCCTTCCTGAATGCCATCGCAATCCCTACATTCCCTCGCACCTCCAGAGCGGGACTCTCGCCTCTCCTGAGGTTCGAGAAGAGGCCCCAAGGGGCCAGTTCCGGCCGCAAGACCAAAGGTCCCCGAGGAACCCCCATCGGCAAGCGAGTCCAGTTCCCTGGACGTGAGGCGAGGGGAAGCCCAGCAGCCCCTGGCGATGTCAAAGGAGGCCTGGACTTCTCAGAGGCAACAAGAGAGGCTCCCCGAGGCGCCACGCCCCCGATTCAGAGAGGCCACCCCCGCTTCCCCCTGCGCCGCGCGGAAAAGCACGACCTTCGCCCCTGCATTCGAGGGGAAGCCCGATTGCCCTTGGCTGTGACCGGAGAGAAAGGCTGAGTCCCCTCGACTCCCTGGAGGCCACCCCACAGGTGCCAGTTATATACCTGTCCCCTCCCCCCCTCCGGGGACCCCCGAGGGTCCTAGCTCCATGCCTGACGCGGACCCAGGGCGCTGCAGCGCCTCCTGGCGAATCCCGAGGCTGCTCGGGCCCCTGTCCGCTCGAAAGGAGGCATGGCGACCCCGCTGGGCTAACGGGGGAGACGGGCCGGGGTACCCGCCGCAACTCGAGAATGCACCGCCGCAAGTCGAGAACACCCCCGTGAGGCCACGCCCATAGAGGGAGGAGGCGCTTTTCCCTTGCAGGGCATGGAGAGCATGCCCCGGCACCTGTTCCGGCTCCGAACGGGGCTTGACTCCTTGCGGGCGACTCCAGGTGTCCCCCGAGATCCCCGGGCCAACCTGCCAAGAAAGCGGGGCTTTCCCGCCACACCGCGAGGGCGTCCCCCGGGCCCCCCTCCTTGCGAGACGGGGCCCTTGGGATCTGCAGCGACGCGAGAGCCGTCCTGCCTTCTCTCTGGCGCTGCAACGGAGGCTGGACTCCCTCTAGGCGCCCCCAGAGGTTCCCTGGGATACCCGTGTCCACAGGCGAGCGGAACCCTGAGTCTCCAGAGGCCGCTCGCGAGGGGCCCCCCGTCGCCGTCGGCCCCTCCTCTCGAAAGGGGGGTCCAATCCCCTTCCTGAATGCCATCGCAATCCCTACATTCCCTCGCACCTCCAGAGCGGGACTCTCGCCTCTCCTGAGGTTCGAGAAGAGGCCCCAAGGGGCCAGTTCCGGCCGCAAGACCAAAGGTCCCCGAGGAACCCCCATCGGCAAGCGAGTCCAGTTCCCTGGACGTGAGGCGAGGGGAAGCCCAGCAGCCCCTGGCGATGTCAAAGGAGGCCTGGACTTCTCAGAGGCAACAAGAGAGGCTCCCCGAGGCGCCACGCCCCCGATTCAGAGAGGCCACCCCCGCTTCCCCCTGCGCCGCGCGGAAAAGCACGACCTTCGCCCCTGCATTCGAGGGGAAGCCCGATTGCCCTTGGCTGTGACCGGAGAGAAAGGCTGAGTCCCCTCGACTCCCTGGAGGCCACCCCACAGGTGCCAGTTATACCTGTCCCCTCCCCCCCTCCGGGGACCCCCGAGGGTCCTAGCTCCATGCCTGACGCGGACCCAGGGCGCTGCAGCGCCTCCTGGCGAATCCCGAGGCTGCTCGGGCCCCTGTCCGCTCGAAAGGAGGCATGGCGACCCCGCTGGGCTAACGGGGGAGACGGGCCGGGGTACCCGCCGCAACTCGAGAATGCACCGCCGCAAGTCGAGAACACCCCCGTGAGGCCACGCCCATAGAGGGAGGAGGCGCTTTTCCCCTTGCAGGGCATGGAGAGCATGCCCCGGCACCTGTTCCGGCTCCGAACGGGGCTTGACTCCTTGCGGGCGACTCCAGGTGTCCCCCGAGATCCCCGGGCCAACCTGCCAAGAAAGCGGGGCTTCCCGCCACACCGCGAGGGCGTCCCCCGGGCCCCCCTCCTTGCGAGACGGGGCCCTTGGGATCTGCAGCGACGCGAGAGCCGTCCTGCCTTCTCTCTGGCGCTGCAACGGAGGCTGGACTCCCTCTAGGCGCCCCCAGAGGTTTCCCTGGGATACCCGTGTCCACAGGCGAGCGGAACCCTGAGTCTCCAGAGGCCGCTCGCGAGGGGCCCCCCGTCGCCGTCGGCCCCTCCTCTCGAAAGGGGGGTCCAATCCCCTTTCCTGAATGCCATCGCAATCCCTACATTCCCTCGCACCTCCAGAGCGGGACTCTCGCCTCTCCTGAGGTTCGAGAAGAGGCCCCAAGGGGCCAGTTCCGGCCGCAAGACCAAAGGTCCCCGAGGAACCCCCATCGGCAAGCGAGTCCAGTTCCCTGGACGTGAGGCGAGGGGAAGCCCAGCAGCCCCTGGCGATGTCAAAGGAGGCCTGGACTTCTCAGAGGCAACAAGAGAGGCTCCCCGAGGCGCCACGCCCCCGATTCAGAGAGGCCACCCCCGCTTCCCCCTGCGCCGCGCGGGAAAAGCACGACCTTCGCCCCTGCATTCGAGGGGAAGCCCGATTGCCCTTGGCTGTGACCGGAGAGAAAGGCTGAGTCCCCTCGACTCCCTGGAGGCCACCCCACAGGTGCCAGTTATACCTGTCCCCTCCCCCCCTCCGGGGACCCCCGAGGGTCCTAGCTCCATGCCTGACGCGGACCCAGGGCGCTGCAGCGCCTCCTGGCGAATCCCGAGGCTGCTCGGGCCCCTGTCCGCTCGAAAGGAGGCATGGCGACCCCGCTGGGCTAACGGGGGAGACGGGCCGGGGTACCCGCCGCAACTCGAGAATGCACCGCCGCAAGTCGAGAACACCCCCGTGAGGCCACGCCCATAGAGGGAGGAGGCGCTTTTCCCTTGCAGGGCATGGAGAGCATGCCCCGGCACCTGTTCCGGCTCCGAACGGGGCTTGACTCCTTGCGGGCGACTCCAGGTGTCCCCCGAGATCCCCGGGCCAACCTGCCAAGAAAGCGGGGCTTCCCGCCACACCGCGAGGGCGTCCCCCGGGCCCCCCTCCTTGCGAGACGGGGCCTTGGGATCTGCAGCGACGCGAGAGCCGTCCTGCCTTCTCTCTCTGGCGCTGCAACGGAGGCTGGACTCCCTCTAGGCGCCCCCAGAGGTTCCCTGGGATACCCGTGTCCACAGGCGAGCGGAACCCTGAGTCTCCAGAGGCCGCTCGCGAGGGGCCCCCCGTCGCCGTCGGCCCCTCCTCTCGAAAGGGGGGTCCAATCCCCTTCCTGAATGCCATCGCAATCCCTACATTCCCTCGCACCTCCAGAGCGGGACTCTCGCCTCTCCTGAGGTTCGAGAAGAGGCCCCAAGGGGCCAGTTCCGGCCGCAAGACCAAAGGTCCCCGAGGAACCCCCATCGGCAAGCGAGTCCAGTTCCCTGGACGTGAGGCGAGGGGAAGCCCAGCAGCCCCTGGCGATGTCAAAGGAGGCCTGGACTTCTCAGAGGCAACAAGAGAGGCTCCCCGAGGCGCCACGCCCCCGATTCAGAGAGGCCACCGCCGCTTCCCCCTGCGCCGCGCGGAAAAGCACGACCTTCGCCCCTGCATTCGAGGGGAAGCCCGATTGCCCTTGGCTGTGACCGGAGAGAAAGGCTGAGTCCCCTCGACTCCCTGGAGGCCACCCCACAGGTGCCAGTTATACCTGTCCCCTCCCCCCCTCCGGGGACCCCCGAGGGTCCTAGCTCCATGCCTGACGCGGACCCAGGGCGCTGCAGCGCCTCCTGGCGAATCCCGAGGCTGCTCGGGCCCCTGTCCGCTCGAAAGGAGGCATGGCGACCCCGCTGGGCTAACGGGGGAGACGGGCCGCGGTACCCGCCGCAACTCGAGAATGCACCGCCGCAAGTCGAGAACACCCCCGTGAGGCCACGCCCATAGAGGGAGGAGGCCCTTTTCCCTTGCAGGGCATGGAGAGCATGCCCCGGCACCTGTTCCGGCTCCGAACGGGGCTTGACTCCTTGCGGGCGACTCCAGGTGTCCCCCGAGATCCCCGGGCCAACCTGCCAAGAAAGCGGGGCTTCCCGCCACACCGCGAGGGCGTCCCCCGGGCCCCCCCTCCTTGCGAGACGGGGTCCTTGGGATCTGCAGCGACGCGAGAGCCGTCCTGCCCTTCTCTCTGGCGCTGCAACGGAGGCTGGACTCCCTCTAGGCGCCCCCAGAGGTTCCCTGGGATACCCGTGTCCACAGGCGAGCGGAACCCTGAGTCTCCAGAGGCCGCTCGCGAGGGGGCCCCCCGTCGCCGTCGGCCCCTCCTCTCGAAAGGGGGGTCCAATCCCCTTCCTGAATGCCATCGCAATCCCTACATTCCTCGCACCTCCAGAGCGGGACTCTCGCCTCTCCTGAGGTTCGAGAAGAGGCCCCAAGGGGCCAGTTCCGGCCGCAAGACCCAAAGGTCCCCGAGGAACCCCCATCGGCAAGCGAGTCCAGTTCCCTGGACGTGAGGCGAGGGGAAGCCCAGCAGCCCTGGCGATGTCAAAGGAGGCCTGGACTTCTCAGAGGCAACAAGAGAGGCTCCCCGAGGCGCCACGCCCCCGATTCAGAGAGGCCACCCCCGCTTCCCCCTGCGCCGCGCGGAAAAGCACGACCTTCGCCCCTGCATTCGAGGGGAAGCCCGATTGCCCTTGGCTGTGACCGGAGAGAAAGGCTGATTCCCCTCGACTCCCTGGAGGCCACCCCACAGGTGCCAGTTATACCTGTCCCTTCCCCCCCTCCGGGACCCCCGAGGGTCCTAACTCCATGCCTGACGCGGACCCAGGGCGCTGCATCGCCTCCTGGCGAATCCCGAGGCTGCTCGGGCCCCTGTCCGCTCGAAAGGAGGCATGGCGACCCGCTGGGCTAACGGGGGAGACGGGCCGGGGTACCCGCCGCAACTCGAGAATGCACCGCCGCAAGTCGAGAACACCCCCGTGAGGCCACGCCCATAGAGGGAGGAGGCGCTTTTCCCTTGCAGGGCATGGAGAGCATGCCCCGGCACCTGTTCCGGCTCCGAACGGGGCTTGACTCCTTGCGGGCGACTCCAGGTGTCCCCCGAGATCCCCGGGCCAACCTGCCAAGAAAGCGGGGCTTCCCGCCACACCGCGAGGGCGTCCCCCGGGGCCCCCCTCCTTGCGAGACGGGGCCCATGGGATCTGCAGCGACGCGAGAGCCGTCCTGCCTTCTGTCTGGCGCTGCAACAGAGGCTGGACTCCCTCTAGGCGCCCCCAGAGGTTCCCTGGGATACCCGTGTCCACAGGCGAGCGGAACCCTGAGTCTCCAGAGGCCGCTCGCGAGGGGCCCCCCGTCGCCGTCGGCCCCTCCTCTCGAAAGGGGGGTCCAATCCCCTTCCTGAATGCCATCGCAATCCCTACATTCCCTCGCACCTCCAGAGCGGGACTCTCGCCTCTCCTGAGGTTCGAGAAGAGGCCCCAAGGGGCCAGTTCCGGCCGCAAGACCAAAGGTCCCCGAGGAACCCCCATCGGCAAGCGAGTCCAGTTCCCTGGACGTGAGGCGAGGGGAAGCCCAGCAGCCCCTGGCGATGTCAAAGGAGGCCTGGACTTCTCAGAGGCAACAAGAGAGGCTCCCCGAGGCGCCACGCCCCCGATTCAGAGAGGCCACCCCCGCTTCCCCCTGCGCCGCGCGGAAAAGCACGACCTTCGCCCCTGCATTCGAGGGGAAGCCCGATTGCCCTTGGCTGTGACCGGAGAGAAAGGCTGAGTCCCCTCGACTCCCTGGAGGCCACCCCACAGGTGCCAGTTATACCTGTCCCCTCCCCCCCTCCGGGGACCCCCGAGGGTCCTAGCTCCATGCCTGACGCGGACCCAGGGCGCTGCAGCGCCTCCTGGCGAATCCCGAGGCTGCTCGGGCCCCTGTCCGCTCGAAAGGAGGCATGGCGACCCCGCTGGGCTAACGGGGGAGACGGGCCGGGGTACCCGCCGCAACTCGAGAATGCACCGCCGCAAGTCGAGAACACCCCCGTGAGGCCACGCCCATAGAGGGAGGAGGCCCTTTTCCCTTGCAGGGCATGGAGAGCATGCCCCGGCACCTGTTCCGGCTCCGAACGGGGCTTGACTCCTTGCGGGCGACTCCAGGTGTCCCCCGAGATCCCCGGGCCAACCTGCCAAGAAAGCGGGGCTTCCCGCCACACCGCGAGGGCGTCCCCCGGGCCCCCCTCCTTGCGAGACGGGGCCCTTGGGATCTGCAGCGACGCGAGAGCCGTCCTGCCTTCTCTCTGGCGCTGCAACGGAGGCTGGACTCCCTCTAGGCGCCCCCAGAGGTTCCCTGGGATACCCGTGTCCACAGGCGAGCGGAACCCTGAGTCTCCAGAGGCCGCTCGCGAGGGGCCCCCCGTCGCCGTCGGCCCCTCCTCTCGAAAGGGGGGTCCAATCCCCTTCCTGAATGCCATCGCAATCCCTACATTCCCTCGCACCTCCAGAGCGGGACTCTCGCCTCTCCTGAGGTTCGAGAAGAGGCCCCAAGGGGCCAGTTCCGGCCGCAAGACCAAAGGTCCCCGAGGAACCCCCATCGGCAAGCGAGTCCAGTTCCCTGGACGTGAGGCGAGGGGAAGCCCAGCAGCCCCTGGCGATGTCAAAGGAGGCCTGGACTTCTCAGAGGCAACAAGAGAGGCTCCCCGTGGGGCGCCATCGGCCCGATTCCAGAGAGGCCACCCACCTCCCCGCTATCCCCTGCGTCCTCCGCGCCGGAAAAAAAAAGCACGACCATTCGCCCCTGCCATCTGAGGGGAAGCCAGATTTGCCCTTGGCTTTGTGGACCGGAGGTGTTGAGTTGACTGGGAAGTGGGGGGGAGAATGGAGAGTGTGAGGGGGGAGAAAACTGGAGAGAAGGTGTGAAATGTGGCTGGAGAGAAATTGATAGGAGAAGGGGAAGAACGGCCGGGTACCCGCGCCGCAACTCGAGAATCACCGCCTGCAAAGTCGAGAAACACCGCCCGTGAGGCCACGCCCATTACAGAGGGAGGAGGCGCTTTTTCCCCTTGCAGGGCAATGAAGATCGATGCCCCGCACCTGTTTCCCCACGCTCCAACAACGGGCCTTGACGCTTTGCCGGCTGAACTCCAGGTGATCCCCCTAGGCGTCCCCTCGGAGCGGCCAACCTGCCAAGAAGAAGCGTCGACTTCCCGCACAGCACCCCGAGAGGGCGTCCCCCGGCCCTCCCTCCTTTGCCGAGACCGTAGCGCGCTAGTGGATTCTCACAGGCGACGCGAGAGCCTTCGCCAGAGAGCCTCTCTTCGTAGCTGGCGGCACGCAACTCGGAGGCTGGACTCCCTCTAGGCAGCCCCCCGAGTGCAGTTCCCTGGGATGCGCCCGTGTCCACAGGCGAAACGAGACAACCAGCGTGCGTCCAGTTCTCCGACACCGTGCCGCCTGGGCCGACCCCTGTGGGGCACACCCACGGTCACCTGGTCGGCCCCTCCTCTCTCGAAAAGGGGGGTCCAAAATCCCCTTCCTGAATGCCATCGCAATCCCAACATTCCCTCGCACCTCCAGAGCGGGACTACTCGCCTCTCCTGAGGTTTCGAGTAAGAGGCCCCAAGGGGCCAGTTACTCCGGCCAGAAGAACAATGAGTTACCCCGCTAGATTCCCGAGGACTCTTACACCCTCATCGGCAAGCGAGTCCAGTTTCCCTGGACGTGAGGCGAGGGTGAAGCCCAGCAAGTCCCCTGGCGATGGTCAAAGGAGAAGCCTGGACTTCTCAGAGGGGGGCAACCAGAGAGGCTCGACCGAGGCTGCCTCGCCCCGAATCAGAGAGGCCGAACCGCCCGCTCCCTCCCCCCCCTGCGCCGCGCGGAAAGCAACTGAGAAGCTTCGCCCCCCGCATTCGAGAGGTGCAGCCCGCCCGCCCTTGGTCCGCTGACCCGCGTAGAGAAAAGCGGGTGTCCCAACTCACTCCCCTGAGGCCACCCCACAGGGGTTTTTGCCGAGTTATCCTGTCCCCTCCCCACCTCCAGCCGGGGCCCCCCCCCTGTACGCACCATGCCTGCGCGGACCCAGGGCGAGCTGCCATGGGCACTCCTGCGCGAATCCCGAGGCGTGCTGAGGCCGTCCCCACTCAGCCCTGCTTCCGCGCGTGCAACGGAGGCCATGGCACCCATGTGTCCCACTTGGCTCGGCTAACGGGGAGAGACCCCAGAGGTACCTCCCGGCAAACTCGAGATACCCAGCTGTCCCACAGGACGTGGAGCGTGACTACCCCCAAAGGGAGTTCAGATGGCCGCCTCATGCAGGCATGGAGGTGGCCCACCCGTCGGTCCGGCCAGATGCATGGAGATGGCCCCGGCACCTCTCCGGGGGTCTTTGTACTCTAAGGGAGGGTCCAATCCCCTTCCAAATTCCTCGACGATCCGCGGACTTACTGTCAAAGAAAGCTGGGGCTTCACTCCACAACCCGCGAGCGGGATGGCCCCCCCTGCCTCTGGCGAGACGGGGCCCTTGGGATTCAGCGACGGGGAGAGCCGTCCAGGCCATTCTCTCTGCGTGATGCCCGCAGGAGGTGTCCCTGGGGACGATGCCCGTGGAGAGCACGAAGTGTCCCAGCGGGAACCCGAATGTACCATGAGTGCTCGAGCGGCCTCTGAGAGTCTCCAGAGGGCCTACGCTTCTAGGATCGGCCCCGTCGCCGTCGGCCCCTCCTCCTCGAAAGGGGGGTCCAATCCCCTTCCTGAATGGTGCCATCGCAATCCCTACATTCCACTCGCACCCTCCAGAGCGAGGACTGATCTCGCCTCTCGTGAGGTTCGAGAAGCTTCAGGCCCCAAGGGGCCAGTTCCCCGGCCGCACAGACCAAAGGTCCCCGAGGGAATCCCCCCCATCGGCAAGCGAGTCCAGTTCCCTCCCTGGACGTGTGGTGCGAGGGGAAGCCCAGAGCGCTAGCCCCTGATGGCGATGTCAAAGGGAGTCGCCTGGACTTCTCTTTCAGAGTGCCAAACAAGAGAGGCTCCACCGACCCCGCCACCTCCCCGATATGAGATGAGGCCACCCCGCTTCCCCCCGCAGCCCTTCCCCGCAGCGCCGTGATGGAAAAGCACGACTCTTTCGTACCCCTGCATATCATCTGTAGGGGAAAGCCCGATTGAGCCCTTGGCTGTGACCGGAGAGAAAGGCTGGATATCCCCACTCGACTCCCTCTGGAGGCCACCCCACAGGTGCCAGTTTATACCTGTGCCCCTCCCCCCCTCCGGCGGACCCCCGAGGGTCCTAGCTCCATGCCTGACGCGGACCGCTCCAGGCCTGCTCAGGGGCGCTGGCAAGCGCCTCCTGGCGAAGTCCCCGAGGTATCTGCTCGGGCTTCGGCCCCTGTCATTTTCGCTCGAAAGGAGGCATGGCCGACCCCGCTGGGCTAACGGGGAGGAGAACGGGGCGGGGGTTTGACCCGCCGCAACTCGAGAGATATTGGCCACCGATGAATGCCGGCTATGTCGCAAATGTTTAAAGTCGAGAACACCCCCTACACCGTGAGGGGCCACGCACCATAGAGGGGAGGAGGCGCTTTTTCCCTTGCAGGGCCACGGCTTGCGAGCATGGAGGTGAGTATGCCCCGGCACCTGTTTCCGGGCTCCGAACGGGGCTTTGACTCCTTGCGGGCGACTCGACGACTCACAGGTGTCCCCCCCGAGATCCCCGGGCCATACCTGCCAAGAAAATCGCGGGGTTTCCCGCCGCGCCACACCGTCAGAGGGGCGTCCCCCGGGCCCCCCTCCTTTGCGAGACCGGGGCGCCTTGGGATCTTGCAGGCGACGCGAGAGCCGTCCCTGCCTTCTCTCTGGCGCTGTGCAACAACGGCGTATGGCTGGACTCCCTCTAGGGCGCCCCCCAGAGGTTTCCCTGGGGATACCCGTAGTGTGTCAACAAAGCGCGAGCGGAACGTCCTGAGTCCTCCAGAGGTCCGGCCGCACCCTCGATCATCGCGAGGGGCCCCCCGTCCGAGCCGACTCTCGGCCCCTCTCCTCTCGGAAAGGGGGGTCCAATCCCCTTCCTGAATGCCATCTCGCAATCCCTACATTCCCTCGCACCTCCAGAGCTGGGGACTCTTCGCCTCTCCTGAGGTTTCGAGAAAAGAAGGTCCCCTGTCAAGGGGCCAGTTCCGGCACGCACACGCAAGACCAAAGTTCCCGGCCCGAGGAACCCCATCATCGGCAAGGCGAGTCCAGTTCCTGGGGACCTGAGGCGAGGGGAAGCCCAGCAGCCGGTGTGGCTGGGCGTCGATGTCAAAGGAGGAGCCATGGAGGCTTCTCAGAGAACGCAACAAGAGAGGCACTTCCCCGAGGGCGGCTCCCGCGGGCCCCCCGATTCATGGCAGAGGCCACGCCCCGCTTCCCCCCTGCGCGCTAAGCGCGGAAAAGCACGACCTTTCGCCCCCCTGCATTCGAGGGGAAGCCCGATTGCCCTTGGCTTGGCTGTGACCGGAGAGTGAGAAAGGCTGAGTCCCCTCGACTCCCTGGAGGCCACCCCACAGGTGCCAGTTATACCCTGTCCCCTCCCCCCCTCCGGGGACCCCCCTTCAGGGTCCTAGCTCCATGCCTGACGCGGGTGGACCCAGGGCGCTGCAGCGCCTCCTGGGCGAATCCCGAGGCTGCTCGGGGCCACCTGTCCGCTCGAAAGGAGGCATGGCAGACCCCCGCTGGGCTAACGGGGGAGGACGGGCCGGGGTACCCGCCGCAACTCGAGAGAATGCACCTGACCGCCGCAAGTCGAGAACACCCCCGTGAGGCCACGCCCATAGAGGGAGGAGGCGCTTTTTTCCCCTTGCAGGGCATGGAGAGCATGCCCCGGCACCTGTTCCGGCTCCGAACGGGGCTTGACTCCTTGCGGGCGGCGACTCCAGGTGTCCCCCCGAGATCCCCGGGCCAAACCTGCCAAGAAAGAAGGGGCTTCCCACGCCACACCGCGAGGGCGTCGTCCCCCGGGCCCCCCTCCTTGCGAGACGGGGCCCTTGGGATCTGCAGCGACGCGAGAGAGCCGTCCTGCCTTCTCTCTGGCGCTGCAACGGAGGCTGGACTCCCTCTAGGCGCCCCCAGAGGTTCCCCTGGGATACCCGTGTCCACAAGGCGAGCGGAACCCTGAGTCTCCAGAGGCCGCTCGCGAGGGGGCCCCCCATCGCCGTCGGCCCCTCCTCTCGAAAGGGGGGTCCAATCCCCTTCCTGAATGCCATCGCAATCCCAACATTCCTCGCACCTCCAGAGCGGGACTCTCGCCTCTCCTGAGGTTCGATGAAGAGGCCCCACAGGGGGCCAGTTCCGGCCGCAAGACCAAAGGTCCCCGAGGAAACCCCCATCGGCAAGCGAGTCCAGTTCCCTGGACGTGAGGCGAGGGGAAGCCCAGCAGCCCCCTGGCGATGTCAAAGGAGGCCTGGACTTCTCAGAGGCAACAAGAGAGGCTCCCCGAGGCGCCACGCCCCCCGATTCAGAGAGGCCACCCCCGCTTCCCCCCTGCGCCGCGCGGGAAAAGCACGACCTTCGCCCCTGCATTTGAGGGGAAGCCCGATTGCCCTTGGCTGTGACCGGAGAGAAAGGCTGAGTCCCTCTCGACTCCCTGGAGGCCACCCCACAGGTGCCAGTTATTACCTGTCCCCTCCCCCCCTCCACTCGGGGACCCCACGAGGGTCCTAGCATCTCCATGCCTGAGGCGCGGACCCAGGCGCTGGCAGGCGCCTCCTGGGTAATGGGGGGAGGCAGCTCGGGGCTGTGCGCAACTCGCCCCTGTCCCGCTCGAAAAGGAGGCATGGCGGACCCCGCTGGGCTAACGGGGGAGAGACGGCCCCGGGTACACCGCCGCAACTCGAGAATTGCACCTTGCGCCGCAAGTCGAGAAACACCCCCGTGAGGCCACGCCCAATAGAGGGAAGAGTGCGCTTTTTTTCCCCCCTTGCAGGGCATGGAGAGCATGCCCCGGCACCTGTTCTCCGGCAGCCGAAACGGGGCTTGACTCTCCTTACGGGCGACTCCAGTGTGGCCCGATATCCCCGAGATCCCCGGCCAACCTGCCAAGAAAGCGGGGCTTCCCGCCAACACCCGCGAGGGTCCCCCGTCCCCGTCGGCCCCTCTCCTTGCGAGACGGGGCCCTTGGGATCTTGCAGCGACGCTGAGAGCCGTCCTGACCTTCTCTCTTGGCGCATGCAACGGAGGCTGGACTCCCTCTAGGCGCCCCCAGAGGTTCTCCCTGGGAATACCCGTGTCCACAGGCGAGCGGAAAACCTGAGTCTCCATAGGCCCGCTCGCGAGGGGCCCCCCGCAGCCCTGCCGTCGGCCCCTCCTCTCGAAAGGGGGGTCTAATCCCCTTCCTGAATGCCATCGGCCAATCCCTACAATTCCCTCGCACCTCCAGAGCGGGACTCTCGCCCTCTCCCTGAGGTTCGAGAAGAGGCCCCAAATGGGCCAGTTCCGGCCCGCAGAGACCAAAGGTCCCCGAGGAACCCCCATCGGCAAGCGAGTTGCCAGTTCCCCTGGACGTGAGGCGAGGGGAAGCCCCAGCAGTGCCCCTGGCGATGTCAAAGGAGGCCTGGACTTCTCAGAGGCTACAAGAGAGGCTCCCCGAGGCGCCACGCCCCCGATTCAGAGAGGCAGCCACCCCCGCTTCCCCCTGCCGCCGCGCGGGGAAAAGCACGAACCTTCGACCCCTGCATTCGAGGGGAAAGCCCGAATTGCCCCTTGGCTGTGACCTGAGAGAGAGGAGGCTAGTCCCCCTCGACTCCCTGGAGTGCGGGCCCCCCCACAGGTGCCAGTTTACCTGTCCCCTCCCCCCCTCCGGGGACCCCCCGAGGGTCCTAGCCCATGCCTGACGCGGACCCAGGGCGCTGCAGCTGCCTCACTGCCGAATCCCGAGGCTGCTCGGGGGTCCCCTGTCCCGCTCGAAAAGGAGGCATGGCGACCCCCCGCTGGGCTAACGGGGGAGACTCACGCGGCCGGGGTTCCCGCCGCAACTCCGAGAATGCACCGCCGCAAGTCGAGAACAACCCCCGTGAGGCACACGCCCATAGAGGGAGGAGGCGCTTTTTCCCTTGCAGGGCATGGAGAGCATCGCCCCGGCTACCTGTTCGAGGCTTCCCGCCGAACGGGGCTTGACTCCTTGCCGGGCGACTCCAGGTGTCCCCCGAGATCCCCGGCCACCACTGTCCAAGAATGGGGCCCATCGCCACACCGCACAGCGTCTCCCTGGGCCTCCTCCTTCGCGAGACGGGGCCCTTGGATCTGCAGCGACGCGAGAGCCGTCCTGCCTTCTCTCTGGCGCTGCAACGGAGGCTGGGTCTCCCTCTAGAGCGCCCCCAGAGGTTTCCCTGGGATACCCGTTGTCCACCTAGGCGATGCGGAACCCTGAGTCCCCAGAGGCCGCATCGCGAGGGGCCCACCGGTCGCCGTATCGGCCCCTCCTCTCTCGAAAGGGAGGTCCAATCCCCTCCTGAATGCCATCGCAATCCCTACATTCCCTCGCCACCTCCATGAGCGGGGACTCTCGCCTCTCCTGAGGTTCGAGAAAGAGGCCCCAAGGCGCCAGTTCCGCCGCAAGGCCCGACCAAAGCGCCCCGAGGAACCCCCATCGGCAAGCGAAGTCCATTCCCTGGACGTGAGGCAGGGGAAGCGCAGCCCACAGCCCTGGCGATGTCAAAGGAGGCCTGGACTTCCCTGAAGGCAACAAGAGAGGCTCCCCGAGGCGCCACGCCCCCCCGATTCAGAGGAGGCCACCCCCGCTTCCCCCTGCGCCCGCGGACAAAGCCGGACCTTTCCGCCCCTGCCTCGATGACCTCCCGCCCCTGCCCGAGGGGATGTGCCCGGAGGAGAAAGGCCTGAGTCCCCTCGACTCCCTGGAGGCCACCCCACAGGTGGTTGGTAGTTATAACCTGGTCCCCTCCCCCCCTCCGGGGACCCCCCGAGGTCCCTAGCTCCCATGCCTGACGCGGACCCAGGGCGCTGCAGCGCCTCCTGGCGAATCCCGAGGCTGCTCGGGCCCCCTGTCCGCTCGAAAGGAGGCATGGCGACCCCCCGCTGGGCTAACGGGGGAGACGGGCCGGGGTACCCGCCGCAACCCGAGAATGCAAAAACCGCCGCAAAGTCGAGAACACCCCCGTGAGGCCACGCCCATAGAGGGGAGGAGGCGCTTTTCCCTTGCAGGGCATGGAGAGCATGCCCCGGCACCTGTTCCGGCGCCGAACGGGGC
>JAGTYA010000905.1:0-16307 GCA_024291935.2 Okapia johnstoni | reverse complement strand
CGGCAAGCGAGTCCAGTTCTGGAGTGAGGCGAGGGAAAGCCAGAGCCCTGTCGATGTCCAAAGCGGACTGGGGGTGGGGAATTTTTTTTTCAGAGGCAACAGAAAAAAGAGAGGCTCCCGAGGCGCCACGCCCCGATTACAGAAGAGGCCAACCTCCGCTACCCCTGCGCCGCGCGGGACAAAGAACGACCTACGCCCCTGCATACGAGAGAAAGCCCGATTGCCCTTGGCTTTGACCGGAGAGGAAAGGCTGAGTCCTCTCGACTTCCTGGAGGCCAACCCACAGGTCCCAGGTCTATACTGTACCCGTCCCCGCCCTCCGGGGACCCCCGAGGGTCCTACTCATGCCAGACGCGGACCCAGCGCTGCCAGCGCCTCCTGGCGAATCCTGAGGCTGGCTCGTGCGCCTGTCCGCTCGAAAGGAGGCCATGGCGACCCGCTGGGCTACGGGAGTGAGGGCGGGGTTACCCTGCCGCAACTTTTGAGGAATGCACCGCCGCAGGTATTTGGGTTTCTTTCGAGACCACCCCCGAGCGGCCACGCCATCGAGGGAGGAGGCCTTTTTCCCTTGCAGGGCATGGAGAGCTTGCCGGCCACCTGTTCCGGCTCCGGAACGGGGTTGACTCCCATTGCGGGGGGACCTCATGTGTTCCCGTGGATCCCCGGGGCCAACCTGCCAAGAAAGCGGGGCATCCCGCCAGCACCGCGAGGGCGTCCCCCGGGCCCCCCCCTTTGCGAGACGGGGCCCTTGAACTGCAGCGACTCGAGAGCCGTCCTGCCTCTCTCTGGCGCTGCAACGGAGCTGGGACCTCCCGCTAGGCGCCCCCAGAGGTCCCTGATACCCGTGTCCACAGGCGAGCGGAACCCTGATACTCCAGAGCCGCACGCGAGGGCCCCCCGTCGCCGTCGCCCCTCCACTCGAAAGGGGGGTCCCAATCCCTTCCCTATTCCAAGGGTGGGGGTTTGGGGGTCGCAATCCCTACTTCACTCTCACCACCAAGCGGAACTCTCCGCCTCTCCAGATGGTTCGAGAAAGGCCCAGGGCCAGTTTACGCGCAAGACCTAAGGTCCCCGAGGAACCCCCATCGCAACGAGTCCAGTACCCTGACGTGAGGCGAGGGAAGCCAGCACCCCTGGCGTTGTCCCAAAGGAGCCTGGACTTCTCAGAGGCAACAAGAGAGGCTCCCCGAGGCCCATGCCCCCAGATTCAGAAGGCGACCCCCCTTCCCCCCCCTGCGCCGCGCGGAAAAGCACGACCTTCGCCCCTGCATTCGAGGGGAAGCCCGATTGCCCTTGGCTGTGACCGGAGAGAAAGGCTGAGTCCCCTCGACTCCCTGGAGGCCACCCCACAGGTGCCAGTTATACCTGTCCCCTCCCCCCCTCCGGGGACCCCCGAGGGTCCTAGCTCCATGCCTGACGCGGACCCAGGGCGCTGCAGCGCCTCCTGGCGAATCCCGAGGCTGCTCGGGCCCCTGTCCGCTCGAAAGGAGGCATGGCGACCCCGCTGGGCTAACGGGGGAGACGGGCCGGGGTACCCGCCGCAACTCGAGAATGCACCGCCGCAAGTCGAGAACACCCCCGTGAGGCCACGCCCATAGAGGGAGGAGGCGCTTTTCCCTTGCAGGGCATGGAGAGCATGCCCCGGCACCTGTTCCGGCTCAACCTGCCAAGAAAGCGGGGCTTCCCGCCACACCGCGAGGGCGTCCCCCGGGCCCCCCTCCTTGCGAGACGGGGCCCTTGGGATCTGCAGCGACGCGAGAGCCGTCCTGCCTTCTCTCTGGCGCTGCAACGGAGGCTGGACTCCCTCTAGGCGCCCCCAGAGGTTCCCTGGGATACCCGTGTCCACAGGCGAGCGGAACCCTGAGTCTCCAGAGGCCGCTCGCGAGGGGCCCCCCGTCGCCGTCGGCCCCTCCTCTCGAAAGGGGGGTCCAATCCCCTTCCTGAATGCCATCGCAATCCCTACATTCCCTCGCACCTCCAGAGCGGGACTCTCGCCTCTCCTGAGGTTCGAGAAGAGGCCCCAAGGGGCCAGTTCCGGCCGCAAGACCAAAGGTCCCCGAGGAACCCCCATCGGCAAGCGAGTCCAGTTCCCTGGACGTGAGGCGAGGGGAAGCCCAGCAGCCCCTGGCGATGTCAAAGGAGGCCTGGACTTCTCAGAGGCAACAAGAGAGGCTCCCCGAGGCGCCACGCCCCCGATTCAGAGAGGCCACCCCCGCTTCCCCCTGCGCCGCGCGGAAAAGCACGACCTTCGCCCCTGCATTCGAGGGGAAGCCCGATTGCCCTTGGCTGTGACCGGAGAGAAAGGCTGAGTCCCCTCGACTCCCTGGAGGCCACCCCACAGGTGCCAGTTATACCTGTCCCCTCCCCCCCTCCCGGGGACCCCCGAGGGTCCTAGCTCCATGCCTGACGCGGACCCAGGGCGCTGCAGCGCCTCCTGGCGAATCCCGAGGCTGCTCGGGCCCCTGTCCGCTCGAAAGGAGGCATGGCGACCCCGCTGGGCTAACGGGGGAGACGGGCCCGGGTACCCGCCGCAACTCGAGAATGCACCGCCGCAAGTCGAGAACACCCCCGTGAGGCCACGCCCATAGAGGGAGGAGGCGCTTTTTTCCCTTGCAGGGCATGGAGAGCATGCCCCGGCACCTGTTCCCGGCTCCGAACGGGGCTTGACTCCTTGCGGGCGACTCCAGGTGTCCCCCGAGATCCCCGGGCCAACCTGCCAAGAAAGCGGGGCTTCCCGCCACACACGCGAGGGCGTCCCCCGGGCCCCCCTCCTTGCGAGACGGGGCCCTTGGGATCTGCAGCGACGCGAGAGCCGTCCTGCCTTCTCTCTGGCGCTGCAACGGAGGCTGGACTCCCTCTAGGCGCCCCCAGAGGTTCCCTGGGATACCCGTGTCCACAGGCGAGCGGAACCCTGAGTCTCCAGAGGCCGCTCGCGAGGGGCCCCCCCGTCGCCGTCGGCCCCTCCTCTCGAAAAAGGGGGTCCAATCCCCTTCCTGAATGCCATCGCAATCCCTACATTCCCTCGCACCTCCAGAGCGGGACTCTCGCCTCTCCTGAGGTTCGAGAAGAGGCCCCAAGGGGCCAGTTCCGGCCGCAAGACCAAAGGTCCCCGAGGAACCCCCATCGGCAAGCGAGTCCAGTTCCCTGGACGTGAGGCGAGGGGAAGCCCAGCATCCCCTGAAGATGTCAAAGGAGTCCTTGTACATCTCAAGCAACAAAAGGCCTCCCCGAGTCGCCACGCCCCCGATTCAGAGAGGCCACCCCCGCCGCTTCCCCCTGCGCCGCGCGGGAAAAGGCACGGACCTTCGCCCCTGTGCATTCGAGGGTGAAGCCCGATTGCCCCTGGCTTGACCCTGTGACCGAAGAGAAAGGCTGAGGTCCCCTCGACTGCCCTACCCCTCGGAGGCCACCCCACAGCGATGCCAGTCTTATATACTTTCCCCTCCCCCCCTCCGGGGACCCCCTAGGGCCTAGCTCCAAGACCTGACGCGGACCCCAGGGCGGCTGCAGCGCCACCCTGGCGAATCCCGAGCATTCGCGGGCCCCTGTCCGCTCGAAAGGAGGCATGGGCGCCCCCAGCTGGGCTAACGGGGGAGACATAAGCCTGGGTACCCAGCCGCAACTCGAGAATGCACCGATCCGCAACTACCAGAACACCCCCCGTGAGGGCCACGCCCATAGAGGGTCGAGCCGCTTTTCCCTTGCATGGCAATGGAGTAGCATAGCCCCGGCACCTGTTTCCCGGCGCCTAAACGGGGCTTGAACCTCCTTGCGGTCGTCGGCAGTGGTCCCCCAGAGGATCCCCGTGGCCAACCTGCCAAGAAATAGGGGTCTTCCCGCCACACCCGCGAGGGGCGTCCCCCGGGCCCCCCTCCTTCTGAGACCGGAGCCGGAAAGTATCTGCCACGACGCAAGAGCCGTCCTTCCTTCTCTCTGGAGACTGCAACGCAGGCTGAGAACACCCCTCTCTGCGCCCCCTCGCAGAGTTCCCTGGGATACCCTAGTCCACAGGCTAGCGGAACCCTGAGTCTCCAGAGGCCGCTCCTCCGAGGTGGCCCCCCGTCGCCGTCGGCTCCCATCCTCTCGAAAGGGGGGTTCCAACCCCCATCCCTGAAAGCCATCGCCATCCGTACATTCCCTCCGCACCTCCAGAGCGGGACTCACGCCTCTCCTGACGTTCGAGAATACCACCAAGGTGCCAGTTTGAACCGCTAGAACCAATTGCGTCCCCCGAGTAACCCCCAACGGCATAGCTGAGTCCCAGATCCCCCGGACGTGATGCGAGGGGGAAGCCCAGCATTCCCTGGTGATGTCCAAAGGAGGCCTGGATCTACCTCAGAGGCAACAAGGAGAAGGCTCCCCGAGGCGACCACGGCCCCGCGATTTCCAGAGAGGCCCCCCCCCGAAACCCCCTGCGCCGCGCGGAAAAAAGGCACGTACCATCGCCCCTGCCCATTCGAGGAAGCCCTATTGCCCTGGCATGTGAACCGGAGAGAAAGGCTGATGTCCCCTCGACTCCCTGGAGGGCCACCATCCACAGTGGGCCATTATAACCTCCCCTCCCCCCCCCTCCGGGAACCCCGAATGGTCCTACCTCAATGCCTGACGGTGGACCCAGAGTGGCTGCAAACGCCTCCTGGCGAAATCCCGAAAGGACTGCTAGGTCCCCTGTCCGCTCGAAAGGAGGCCTGGAGCGACCCCGCTGGGCTAAACGGGGGAGACGGCCGGGGTACCCGCCGCAACTCGAGAATGCACCGCCCGCAATGTCGAAGAGAACACCCCCGTGAGTGCCACGCCCATAATAGGGAGGTAGGCGCTTTTACCCCCTTGCAGGGCATGGAGAGACCATGCCCCGGGGGGGTGTTCCGGGCTCCGCCGCGGGGACTTGACCTCCTTGCGGGCGACTCCAGGTGGTCCCCCGGTATTCCCCGGGCCAACCTGCCAAGAAAGCGTGGCTTCCCCCCACAACCGCGAGGGCGTCCCCCCGGGCCCCCCTTGCGAGACGGGGCCCTTGGGATCTGCAGCGACTCGAGAGCCGTCCTGCCTTCTCTCTGGCGCTGCAACGGAGGCTGGACTCCCTCTAGGCGCCCCCCAGAGGTTTCCCTGGGATATACCCGTGTCCACAGGCGAGCGGAACCCTGAGTCTCCAGAGGCCCCTCTGCGAGGGGCCCCCCGTCGCCGCCGTCGGCCCCTCCTCTCGAAAGGGGGGTCCAATCCCCTTCCTGAATGCCATCGCAATCCCTACATTCCCTCGCACCTCCAGAGCGGGACTCTCGCCTCTCCTGAGGTTCGAGAAGAGGCCCCAAGGGGCCAGTTCCGGCCGCAAGACCAAAAGGTCCCCGAGGAACCCCCATCGGCAAGCGAGTCCAGTTCCCTGGACGTGAGGCGAGGGGAAGCCCAGCAGCCCCTGGCGATGTCAAAGGAGGCCTGGACTTCTCAGAGGCAACAAGAGAGGCCTCCCCGAGGCGCCACGCCCCCGATTCAGAGAGGCCACCCCCCTTCCCCCTGCGCCGCGCGGAAAAAGCCACGACCTTCGCCCCTGCATTCGAGGGTAAGCCCGATTGAGCCCTTTGCTGTGACCGGAGTGAAAGGCTGAGCCCCCCCGACTCCTGGAGGGCCCACCCCACAGGGTAGCCAGTTATACCTGTCCCCTCCCCCCCCTCCGGGACCCCCGAGGGTCCTAGTCTCCATAGGTTATGCCTGACGCGGACCCCAGGGCGCTGCAGCGCCTCCTGGCGAATCCCGAGGCATGCTCGGGCCATCTGCATGACCGCTCGAAAGGAGGCATGGCGACCCCGCTGGGCTAACGGGGGAGACGGGCCGGGGTACCCGCCGCAACTCGAGAATGCACCGCCGCAAGTCGAGTACACCCCCGTGAGGCCACGCCCTTAGAGGAGGAGGCGCTTTTCCCTTGCAGGGCATGGAGAGCATGCCCCGTCACCTGTTCCGGCAACCGAACGGGGCTTGACTCCTTGCGGGCGACTCCAGGTGAGCCCCCGAGATCCCCGGGCCAACCTGCCAAGAAAGCGGGGCTTCCCGCCACACCGGCGAGGGCGTCCCCCGAGCATCCCTCTCCTTGCGAGACGGGGCCCTTGGGATCTGCAGCCACGCAGAGCCGTCCTGGCCTTCTCTCTGGCGCTGCCACGGAGGCTGGGCTCCCTCTAGGCGCCCCCAGAGGTTCCCTGGGATACCCTGTCCACAGGCGAGCGGAGCACCCATGAGTCTCCAGAGGCCGCTCGCGAGGGGGCCCCCCGTCGCCCGTCGGCCCCTCCTCTCGAAAGGGGGGTCCAATCCCCTTCCTGAATGCCATCGCAATCCCTACATTCAACCTCGCACCTCCAGAGCGGGACTCCTCGCCTCTCCTGAGGTTCGAGAAGAGGCCCCAAGGGGCCAGTTCCGGACGCAAGACCAAAGGTCCCCGAGGAACCCCCATCAGCAAAGCGAGTCCAATTTCCCTGGACTGAGGCGAGGGGAAGCCCAGCAGCCCCTGGCGATGGTCAAAGGAGGCCTGGACATCTCAGAGGCAACAAGAAAGGCTCCCCGAGGCCCCACGCCCCCCATTCAGAGAGGCCACCCCCGCTTCCCCCTGCGCCGCGCGGAAACCCTCCACGACCCTTCGCCCCTGCATTTCGAGGGTTAAGTCCTCATTGCCCTTGGCTGTGACCGGAGAGAAAGGCTGAGTCCCCTCGACTCCCTGGAGGCCACCCCACAGGTGCCAGTTATACCTGTCCCCCTCCCCCCCTCCGGGGACCCCCGAGGTTCCTAGCTCCATGCCTGACGCGGACCCAGGCGCTGCAGCGCCTCCTGGCGAATCCCGAGGCTGCTCGGGCCCCTGTCGCTCGAAAGGAGGCATGGCGACCCCGCTGGTGGTCTAACGGGGAGACGGGCCGTGGTACCCGCCGCAATCGAGAATGCACCGCCGCAAGTTCGAATACACCCTCGTGAGGCCACGCCCATATAGGGAGGAGGCGCGATTTCCCTGCAAGGGCATGGAGAGCATGCCCCCGGCACCTGTTCCGGCTCCGAGACGGGGCTTTCTCTCCTTGCGGGCGACTCCAGGTGTGTCCCCCGAGATCCCCGGGCCAACCTGCCAAGAAAGCGGGTTTCGCCCGCCACACAGCGAGGGCGTCCCCCGGGCCCCCCTCCTTGCGAGACGGGGCCTTGGGATCTGCAGCGACGACGCGAGAGCCGTCCTGCCTTCTCTCTGGGCGCTTGCAACGGAGGCTGGACTCCCTCTAAGCGCCCCCAGAGGTTCCCTGGGATACCCGTGTCCCACAGGCGAGCGGAACCCTGAGTCTCCAGAGGCCGCTCGCGAGGGGCCCCCCGTCGCCGTCGGCCCCGTTCCTCTCGAAAGGGGGGGTCCAATCCCCTTCCTGAATGCCATCGCAATCCCCTACATTCCCTCGCACCTCCAGAGCGGGACTCTCGCCTCTCTCCTGAGGTTCGAGAAGAGGCCCCAAGGGGCCAGTTCCGGCCGCAAGACCAAAGGTCCCCGAGGAACCCCCATCGGCAAGCGAGTCCAGTTCCCTGGACGTGAGGCGAGGGGAAGCCCAGCAGCCCCTGGCGATGTCAAAGGAGGCCTGGGACTTCTCAGAGGCAACAAGAGAGGCTCCCCGAGGCGCCACGCCCCCGGATTCAGAGAGGCCACCCCCGCTTCCCCCTGCGCCCGCGCGGAAAAGCACGACCTTCGCCCCTGCATTCGAGGGGAAGCCCGATTGCCCTTGGCTGTGACCGGAGAGAAAGGCTGAGTCCCCCCATCGACTCCCTGGAGGCCACCCCACAGGTGCCAGTTATACCTGTCCCCTCCCCCCCTCCGGGGACCCCCGAGGGTCCTAGCTCCATGCCTGACGCGGACCCAGGGCGCTGCAGCGCCTCCTGGCGAATCCCGAGGCTGCTCGGGGCCCCTGTCCGCTCGAAAGGAGGCATGGCGACCCCGCTGGGCTAACGGGGGAGACGGGCCGGGGTACCCGCCGCAACTCGAGAATGCACCGCCGCAAGTCGAGAACCACCCCCGTGAGGCCCACGCCCATAGAGGGAGGAGGCGCTTTTCCCTTGCAGGGCATGGAGAGCATGCCCCGGCACCTGTTCCGGCTGCTCCGAACGGGGCTTGACTCCTTGCGGGCGACTCCAGGTGTCCCCCCGAGATCCCCGGGCCAACCCTGCCAAGAAAGCGGGGCTTCCCCCACACACACCGCGAGGGCGTCCCCCGGGCCCCCCTCCTTGCGAGACGGGGCCCCTTGGGATCTGCAGCGACGCGAGAGCCGTCCTGCCTTCTCTCTGGCGCTGCAACGGAGGCTGGACTCCCTCTAGGCGCCCCCAGAGGTTCCCTGGGATACCCGTGTCCACAGGCGAGCGGAACCCTGAGTCTCCAGAGGCCGCTCGCGAGGGGCCCCCCCCCGTCGCCGTCGGCCCCTCCTCTCGAAAAGGGGGGTCCAATCCCCTTCCTGAATGCCATCGCAAATCCCTACATTCCCCTCGCACCTCCAGAGCGGGACTCTCGCCTCTCCTGAGGTTCGAGAAGAGGCCCCAAGGGGCCAGTTTCCGGCCGCAAGACCAAAGGTCCCCGAGGAACCCCCATCGGCAAGCGAGTCCAGTTCCCTGGACGTGAGGCGAGGGGAAGCCCAGCAGCCCCTGGCGATGTCAAAGGAGGCCTGGACTTCTCAGAGGCAACAAGAGAGGCTCCCCGAGGCGCCACGCCCCCGATTCAGAGAGGCCACCCCCGCTTCCCCCCTGCGCCGCGCGGATAAAAGCACGACCTTCGCCCCTGCATTCGAGGGAAGCCCGATTGCCCTTGGCTGTGACCCGGAGAGAAAGGCTGAGTCCCCTCTGACTCCCTGTAGGCCACCCCACAGGTGCCAGTTATACCTGTCCCCTCCCCCCCCTCCGGGGGACCCCGAGGGTCCTAGCTCCATGCCTGACGCGGACCCAGGGCGCTGCAGCGCCTCCTGGCGAATCCCGAGGCTGCTCGGCCCCCTGTCCGCTCGAAAAGGAGGCATGGCGACCCCGCTGGGCTAACGGGGGAGACGGGCCGGGGTACCCGCCGCAACTCGAGAATGCACCCGCCGCAAGTCGAGAACACCCCCGTGAGGCCACGCCCATAGAGGGAGGGAGGCGCTTTTCCCTTGCAGGGCATGGAGAGCATGCCCCGGCACCTGTTCCGGCGCGGCCGAACGGGGCTTGACTCCTTGCGGGCGACTCCAGGTTGTCCCCGAGATCCCCGGGCCAACCTGCCAAGAAAAAGCGGGCTTCCCGCCACACCGCGAGGGCGTCCCCCGGGGCCCCCCTCCTTGCGAGACGGGGCCCTTGGGATCTGCAGCGACGCGAGAGCCCGTCCTGCCTTTCTCTCTGGCGCTGCAACGGAGGCTGGACTCCCTCTAGGCGCCCCAAGAGGTTCCCTGGGATACCCGTGTCCACAGGCGAGCGGAACCCTGAGTCTCCAGAGGCCGCTCGCGAGGGGCCCCCCGTCGCCGTCGGCCCCTCCTCTCGAAAGGGGGGTCCAATCCCCTTCCTGAATGCCATCGCAATCCCTACATTCCCTCGCACCTCCAGAGCGGGACTCTCGCCTCTCCTGAGGTTCGAGAAGAGGCCCCAAGGGGCCAGTTCCGGCCCGCAAGACCAAAGGTCCCCGAGGAACCCCCCATCGTCAAGCGAGTCCAGTTCCCTGGACGTGAGGCGAGGGGAAGCCCAGCAGCCCCTGGCGATGTCAAAGGAGGCCTGGACTTCTCAGAGGCAACAAGAGAGGCTCCCCGAGGCGCCACGCCCCCGATTCAGAGAGGCCACCCCCCGCTTCCCCCTGCGCCGCGCGGAAAAAGCACGCACGACCTTCGCCCCTGCATTCGAGGGGAAGCCCGATTGCCCTTGGCTGTGACCGGAGAGAAAGGCTGAGTCCCCTCGACTCCCTGGAGGCCACCCCACAGGTGCCAGTTATACCTGTCCCCTCCCCCCCTCCGGGGACCCCCGAGGGTCCTAGCTCCATGCCTGACGCGGACCCAGGGCGCTGCAGCGCCTCCTGGCGAATCCCGAGGCTGCTCGGGCCCCTGTCCGCTCGAAAGGAGGCATGGCGACCCCGCTGGGCTAACGGGGGAGACGGGCCGGGGTACCCGCCGCAACTCGAGAATGCACCGCCGCAAGTCGAGAACACCCCCGTGAGGGCCACGCCCATAGAGGGAGGAGGCGCTTTTCCCTTGCAGGGCATGGAGAGCATGCCCCGGCACCTGTTCCGGCTCCGAACGGGGCTTGACTCCTTGCGGGCGACTCCAGTGTCCCCCGAGATCCCCGGCCAACCTGCCAAGAAAGCGGGGCTTCCCGCCACACCGCGAGGGCGTCCCCCGGGCCCCCCTCCTTGCGAGACGGGGCCCTTGGGATCTGCAGCGAACTCGAGAGCCGTCCTGCCTTTCTCTCTGGCGCTGCAACGGAGGCTGGACTCCCTCTAGGCGCCCCCAGAGGTTCCCTGGGATACCCGTGTCCACAGGCGAGCGGAACCCTGAGTCTCCAGAGGCCGCTCGCGAGGGGCCCCCCGTCGCCGTCGGCCCCTCCTCTCGAAAGGGGGGTCCAATCCCCTTCCTGAATGCCATCGCAATCCCTACATTCCCTCGCACCTCCAGAGCGGGACTCTCGCCTCTCCTGAGGGTTCGAGAAGAGGCCCCAAGGGGCCAGTTCCGGCCGCAAGACCAAAGGTCCCCGAGGAACCCCCATCGGCAAGCGAGTCCAGTTCCCTGGACGTGAGGCGAGGGGAAGCCCAGCAGCCCCTGGCGATGTCAAAGGAGGCCTGGACTTCTCAGAGGCAACAAGAGAGGCTCCCCGAGGCGCCACGCCCCCGATTCAGAGAGGCCACCCCCGCTTCCCCCTGCGCCGCGCGGAAAAGCACGACCTTCGCCCCTGCATTCGAGGGGAAGCCCGATTGCCCTTGGCTGTGACCGGAGAGAAAGGCTGAGTCCCCTCGACTCCCTGGAGGCCACCCCACAGGTGCCAGTTATACCTGTCCCATCCCCCCCTCCGGGGACCCCCGAGGGTCCTAGCTCCATGCCTGACGCGGACCCAGGGCGCTGCAGCGCCTCCTGGCGAATCCCGAGGCTGCTCGGGCCCCTGTCCGCTCGAAAGGAGGCATGGCGACCCCGCTGGGCTAACGGGGGAGACGGGCCGGGGTACCCGCCGCAACTCGAGAATGCACCGCCGCAAGTCGAGAACACCCCGGTGAGGCCACGCCCATAGAGGGAGGAGGCGCTTTTCCCTTGCAGGGCATGGAGAGCATGCCCCGGCACCTGTTCCGGCTCCGAACGGGGCTTGACTCCTTGCGGGCGACTCCAGGTGTCCCCCCGAGATCCCCGGCCCAACCTGCCAAGAAAGCGGGGCTTCCCGCCACACCGCGAGGGCGTCCCCCGGGGCCCCCCTCCTTGCGAGACGGGGCCCTTGGGGATCTGCAGCGACGCGAGAGCCGTCCTGCCTTCTCTCTGGCGCTGCAACGGAGGCTGGACTCCCTCTAGGCGCCCCCAGAGGTTCCCTGGGATACCCGTGTCCACAGGCGAGCGGAACCCTGAGTCTCCAGAGGCCGCTCGCGAGGGGGCCCCCCCGTCGCCGTCGGCCCCTCCTCTCGAAAGGGGGGTCCAATCCCCTTCCTGAATGCCATCGCAATCCCTACATTCCCTCGCACCTCCAGAGCGGGACTCTCGCCTCTCCTGAGTTCGAGAAGAGGCCCCAAAGGGGCCAGTTCCGGCCGCAAGACCAAAGGTCCCCGAGGAACCCCCATCGGGCAAGCGAGTCCAGTTCCCCTGGACTGAGGCGAGGGAAGCCCAGCAGCCCCTGGCGATGTCAAAGGAGGCCTGGACTTCTCAGAGGCAACAAGAGAGGCTCCCCGAGGCGCCACGCCCCCGATTCAGAGAGGCCACCCCCGCTTCCCCCTCGCCGCGCGGAAAAGCACGACCTTCGCCCCTGCATTCGAGGGGAAGACCCGATTGCCCTTGGCTGTGACCGGAGAGAAAGGCTGAGTCCCCTCGACTCCCTGGAGGCCACCCCACAGGTGCCAGTTATACCTGTCCCCCTCCCCCCCTCCCGGGGACCCCCGAGGGTCCTAGCTCCATGCCTGACGCGGACCCAGGGCGCTGCAGCGCCTCCTGGCGAATCCCGAGGCTGCTCGGGCCCCTTCCGCTCGAAAGGAGGCATGGCGACCCCCCGCTGGGCCTAACGGGAGGATACGGGCCGGGTACCCGCCGCAACTCGAGAATGCACCGCCGCAAGTCGAGAACACCCCCTGAGGCCCACGCCCATAGAGGGAGAAGGCGCTTTTTCCCTGGCAGGGCATGGAGATGCATGCCCCGGCACCTGTTCCGGCTCCGAACGGGGCTTGACTCCTTGCGGGCGACTAACCAGGTGTCCCCCCGAGATCCCCGGGCCAACCTGCCAAGAAAGCGGGGCTTCCCGCCACAAAACCGCGAGGGCGTCCCCCGGGCCCCCCTCCTGGCGAGACGGGCCCCTTGGGATCTGCAGCGACGCTAGAGCCGTCCTGGCCCTTCTCTCGACTGGCGCTGCAACGGAGGCTGGACTCCCTCTAGGCGCCCCCAGAGGTTCCCTGTGGATACCCTTGTTCCACAGCGAGCGGAACCCTGAGACTTCCAGAGGCCGCTCGCGAGGGGCCCCCCGTCGCCGTCGGCCCCTCCTCTCGAAAGGGGGTCCAATCCCCTTCCCGAATGCCATCGCAATCCCCTACATTCCCTTGCGCACCTCCCAGAGCGGGACTCTCGCCTCTCCTGAGGTTCGAGAAGAGCCCCAAGGGGCCAGTTCCGGCCGCAAGACCAAAGGTCCCCCGTAGGAACCCCCATCGGCAAGCGAGTCCAGTTCCCTGACGTGAAGGCGAGGGGGAAGCCCAGCAGCCCCTGGCGATGTCAAAGGAGGCCTGGACTTCTCAGAGGCAACAAGAGAGGCTCCCCGAGGCGCCACGCCCCCGATTCAGAGAGGCCACCCCCGCTTCCCCCCTGCGCCGCGCGGAAAAGCACGACCTTCGCCCCTGCATTCGAGGGAAGCCCGATTGCCCTTGGCTGTGACCGGAGAGAAAGGCTGAGTCCCCTCGAACTCCCTGGAGGCCACCCCACAGGGTGCCAGTATACCTGTCCCCTCCCCCCCCTCCGTGACCCCCCGAGGGTCCTAGCTCCATGCCTGACGCGACCCAGGGCCCTGCAGCGCCTCCTGGCGAATCCCGAGGCTGTGCTCGGGGGCCCCTTTCCGCTCGAAAAGGAGGCATGGCGACCCCAGCTGGGCTAACGGGTGATACGGGCCGGGGTAACCCGCTGCAACTCGAGAATGTGCACCTCCTGAATGTCGAGAACACCCTGTGAGAGGCCACACAACCCATAGAGGGAGGAGCGCCGGTTTTTCCCTTGCAGGGCATGGAAGAGCATGAGCCCCGGCCCCTGATACCGGCACCGAACGGGGCTTCACTCCGTGACTGGCGAGGGGGTCCTGGTGTCACCCCCCCGAAGATCCCACGGCACAACCAGCTAAGCAAGCTGAGGCGTCCCGCCACCACTAATCCGCTAGGGCTGTCTCCCGGGCACCCCTCCCTTGCGTAGACCGGGCCCATGGTAGCTGCAGCCGACTCTAGAGCCCGTCCTGCCTTCTCTCTTGGGCGCTGCAACGGAGAGCTGGACTCCCTCTAGCCCCCCAAGGTTCCTCGAATACCCGTGTCCACAGGCGAAGCGGAACCCTGAGTCCCAGAGTCCGCTCGCGAGGGGCCCCCCCGTCGCCGTCGGCCCCCCTCTCGAAAGGGGGGTCCATCCCCTTCCTCGAATCCATCGCAATCCCTACATTCCTCGCACCTCCAGAGTCGGGACTCTCGCCTCTCCTGAGGTTCGAGAAGAGGCCCCAAGGGGCCAGTTCCGGCCGCAAGACCAAAGGTCCCCGAGGAACCCCCATCGGGCAAGCGAGTCCAGTTCCCTGGACGTGAGGCGAGGGGAAGCCCAGCAGCCCCTGGCGATGTCAAAGGAGGCCTGGACTTCTCAGAGGCAACAAGAGAGGCTCCCCGAGGCGCCACGCCCCCGATTCAGAGAGGCCACCCCCGCTTCCCCCTGCGCCGCGCGGAAAAGCACGACCTTCGCCCCTGCATTCGAGGGGAAGCCCGATTGCCCTTGGCTGTGACCGGAGAGAAAGGCTGAGTCCCCTCGACTCCCTGGAGGCCACCCCACAGGTGCCAGTTATACCTGTCCCCTCCCCCCCTCCGGGGACCCCCGAGGGTCCTAGCTCCATGCCTGACGCGGACCCAGGGCGCTGCAGCGCCTCCTGGCGAATCCCGAGGCTGCTCGGGCCCCTGTCCGCTCGAAAGGAGGCATGGCGACCCCGCTGGGCTAACGGGGGAGACGGGCCGGGGTACCCGCCGCAACTCGAGAATGCACCGCCGCAAGTCGAGAACACCCCCGTGAGGCCACGCCCATAGAGGGAGGAGGCGCTTTTCCCTTGCAGGGCATGGAGAGCATGCCCCGGCACCTGTTCCGGCTCCGAACGGGGCTTGACTCCTTGCGGGCGACTCCAGGTGTCCCCCGAGATCCCCGGGCCAACCTGCCAAGAAAGCGGGGCTTCCCGCCACACCGCGAGGGCGTCCCCCGGGCCCCCCCTCCTTGCGAGACGGGGCCCTTGGGATTTGCAGCGACGCGAGAGCCGTCCTGCCTTCTCTCTGGCGCTGCAACGGAGGCTGGACTCCCTCTAGGCGCCCCCAGAGGTTCCCTGGGATACCCGTGTCCACAGGCGAGCGGAACCCTGAGTCTCCAGAGGCCGCTCGCGAGGGGCCCCCCCCCCGTCGCCGTCGGCCCCTCCTCTCGAAAGGGGGGTCCAATCCCCTTCCTGAATGCCATCGCAATCCCTACATTCCCTCGCACCTCCAGAGCGGGACTCTCGCCTCTCCTGAGGTTCGAGAAGAGGCCCCAAGGGGCCAGTTCCGGCCGCAAGACCAAAGGTCCCCGAGGAACCCCCATCGGCAAGCGAGTCCAGTTCCCTGGACGTGAGGCGAGGGGAAGCCCAGCAGCCCCTGGCGATGTCAAAGGAGGCCTGGACTTCTCAGAGGCAACAAGAGAGGCTCCCCGAGGCGCCACGCCCCCGATTCAGAGAGGCCACCCCCGCTTCCCCCTGCGCCGCGCGGAAAAGCACGACCTTCGCCCCTGCATTCGAGGGGAAGCCCGATTGCCCTTGGCTGTGACCGGAGAGAAAGGCTGAGTCCCCTCGACTCCCTGGAGGCCACCCCACAGGTGCCAGTTATACCTGTCCCCTCCCCCCCTCCGGGGACCCCCGAGGGTCCTAGCTCCATGCCTGACGCGGACCCAGGGCGCTGCAGCGCCTCCTGGCGAATCCCGAGGCTGCTCGGGCCCCTGTCCGCTCGAAAGGAGGCATGGCGACCCCGCTGGGCTAACGGGGGAGACGGGCCGGGGTACCCGCCGCAACTCGAGAATGCACCGCCGCAAGTCGAGAACACCCCCGTGAGGCCACGCCCATAGAGGGAGGAGGCGCTTTTCCCTTGCAGGGCATGGAGAGCATGCCCCGGCACCTGTTCCGGCTCCGAACGGGGCTTGACTCCTTGCGGGCGACTCCAGGTGTCCCCCGAGATCCCCGGGCCAACCTGCCAAGAAAGCGGGGCTTCCCGCCACACCGCGAGGGCGTCCCCCGGGCCCCCCCTCCTTGCGAGACGGGGCCCTTGGGATTTGCAGCGACGCGAGAGCCGTCCTGCCTTCTCTCTGGCGCTGCAACGGAGGCTGGACTCCCTCTAGGCGCCCCCAGAGGTTCCCTGGGATACCCGTGTCCACAGGCGAGCGGAACCCTGAGTCTCCAGAGGCCTCTCGCGAGGGGCCCCCCGTCGCCGTCGGCCCCTCCTCTCTCGAAAGGGGGTCCAATCCCCTTCCTGAATGCCATCGCAATCCCTACATTCCCTCGCACCTCCAGAGCGGGACTCTCGCCTCTCCTGAGGTTCGAGAAGAGGCCCCCAAGGGGCCAGTTCCGGCCGCAAGACCAAAGGTCCCCGAGGAACCCCCATCGGCAAGCGAGTCCAGTTCCCTGGACGTGAGGCGAGGGGAAGCCCAGCAGCCCCTGGCGATGTCAAAGGAGGCCTGGACTTCTCAGAGGCAACAAGAGAGGCTCCCCGAGGCGCCACGCCCCCGATTCAGAGAGGCCACCCCCGCTTCCCCCTGCGCCGCGCGGAAAAAAGCACGACCTTCGCCCCTGCATTCGAGGGGAAGCCCGATTGCCCTTGGCTGTGACCGGAGAGAAAGGCTGAGTCCCCTCGACTCCCTGGAGGCCACCCCACAGGTGCCAGTTATACCTGTCCCCTCCCCCCC
>JAGTYA010000904.1:0-16311 GCA_024291935.2 Okapia johnstoni | reverse complement strand
ACAATTTTTTTCTCCACTTAAGTTAGAATCATGAATTTTTAAATCTAAAGTATTTATCTTAAAAACTGACATTAAAAATACATTCTGCTATTTTTTTTCCATTTTTTGTTTAGTTTTTTCCTGTTATCTTTATTTTGCTTTTCTTAGGTTTATTTTATTGTCCTTTTCTAAGATCTTGGGCTGAATGTGTAATTCATTCATTTTCATTTTTTTGACCATCAATAGAATTTTTCTGAGACTATGTTTATTCTTCTGAGCATTACTTTATCTTTAAGTTCTGTATATCATTTTTATTACTTTTATTTTGTATGTATTTGTGAGAAATGGTGAGAGAGCTGAGCTTTTATCCTATTTGCGAGGTAATAAGGTAGCCTGTCACAGTTTTGTGGATGCTCTGACTCCTGGATCAGAGACAAAGGGTTGTTTGTTACTCACAGCAATCACAACAGTCCAAGAATTAGTATTTGTGCCAGTTCCCTGAGCCCCACTTTTCCCAAGGTGATGTGAAGAGGGCCAGGTGACATCTGCATACACAGTGAGTTGCATTACAGGAAAGAAACCCTGAGTTTAGGAAGCCTGAAGCTTTTATAATGGCCAGTAGACCTAATTGTCTTTTGAAGCTTCAAATGGAGATATTGTCTCTATCTTCCAAGATCTGTTTCCAAGATCTTTCCAAGCTATTCAGTGTACAGATGTCCTTGGAAAGATAGTCCAGAACAAAAGAAGTTAGTGCCTCAGCTTGCAACATGTTCAGAAACGTGAGACTTGTGGAGAATTGTTTCCTAACAATATCCACCCCTTGCTTCTGTTCTGTCTTGGCTGCTGTGTATTTTCTCATGAGACTATGCCACTCTCAGCTATTCGATTAATCTGACAACAAGATCAGAACCAGATCCAATCATTTGTGTCATGAGTAAACACGTATGTATCACAGGACTCTAAAGAGTAGATGAGGCTATTAGGATATATAGCATTAGTATGTACGAGTAATATAAGTATAGACCTAACCATGCCCCTCATGACTTCCAGATTCACCTAGCTGTGCCCTTCCCATAAGTATTTGGGTCTTATTTTAGAATACAAGATGCCATTACTAATCCTTAGAGAATGCAAATCAAAAATGGTTAACACGCTATGGAAAACAGTATGCAATTCCTTAGCAATTAAAATTATAAAGTTTCCATTGATGATCCAAGCAATGCTGCTTCTGGTTATACAACCAAAAAGAATTGAAAGCAGGACCTTGATAGAAGAACTTGCACACCTGTAATCTATCAGCCTGCATTATTTCAAGTAGCCAAGAAGATGGGAAGCAACCTAAGTATCTACTGACAGAGTATTGGAAATAAACTAAAATGTGGCTTAGGTATTACAGTGGAATGACCTATTCAACTTTAAGAAGAAAGGAAATCCTGTTTATGCATACAACATGGATGAACCTTGAGAAACAGTTATGTTAGAGTGAAATAAGTCTCAGTCACAAAAAGAGTCAAAATATTCTGTGAATTCCACTTTTATGATGGTACCAAAAAAGTAGTCAGGAATTATTAGAAACACAAAGTAGGGAATTGTAGCTTTTGGGGATTTGGAGGGAAATGAGGGTGGTGTTGTTTTAGGAGGTATAAAATTTCAGTTTGTTAAGGTGGAAAAGTTCTAGAGAGCAGATCTGCCACAACAATTGTGAATTTTAACTCAACATTCCGAACAGTATATCTCACTTAAATGTTTAAGATGTGGAGAATTCCTTGGATGACTACAGGGGTCTAGGACTCCTATGCTTTTGCTGCTGAAGGGAGTGGGTTCAAACACCCTGGTTAGGGAATTAGAGTATCCCTTCAAACGTGATGCATCATAGCAAGAAAAGAAAATAGTTGTTAAAAAAAACAATCGTTAAGAAGGTAAGTGATATTTTTATTTTACGCAATTTAAAATAAAACAAAGGATCCAAGTGGGCTTTCTCTTTCACTGATCTCAATTTCATATATTGATTTTATTCCATTAATTTAACACTTCAATCAATTAACATAGTTTCATGGTAAGATGGAGCAATTTATTCCTATTTATATCTTTATTTCTACCTAACTTCTGCATTCCTTGAATTATTTTGGTCGTAATATAAATTTCAGATCAATAAATCTTGAGTTATATATTATCCAAAAGGTTAAGGATTACTAAAATCTTTCTATTTTTTAAATTTATCTGTTCATTTCAGGTCTTCATCAGTCGCTCAGTGTGTGTGGACTCTCTGTGACACCGATGGACTGCAGAACACAGCCAGGCCTCTCTGTCCATCACCAACTCCTCGGAGTTTTACTACAAATTCATGTCCATTGAGGTAAGTGATGCCATCCAACCATATCTCATCCTCTGGTCATCCCCTTTTCCTCCAAGCCCTCAATCTTTCCCAGCATCAGGGTCTTTTCAGATGGATGTCAGCTCTTCACATCTGTGTGGCCACAATATTGGAGTGTTCCATGCTTCAGTCAAGATCAGATCCTTTCCCAAACTGAATATTCAGGAATGCATTTTCCTTTGGATATGCGAGCTGGTTGATGATCTCCTTGCAGTCCCAAGGAAACTCTCAAGTTGTCTTCTCCAACACGCAACAGTTCTCGAAAGCATCAATTGCTTCTAGAATGCTCGCAGCTTTCTTTATAGTTCCATAGACTTCTACATCCATACATGACCACTGAGAAAAAAACCATAGCCTTGCACTATATGGACCCTTGTTGCAAAAGTTTATGTTCTCTGCTTTTTAATATTGCTGTTTCTAGATTGGTCATAACTTGCCTTCAAGGGAGTTATGCATCTTTTTTAATTTCAATGGCTCCAATTCACCATTGCTGCAGTGATTTTGGAGCCCAGAAATAACTAAAAGTCAGGCCACTGTTTCCACTGTTTTCCACCATCTATTTGCCATGAAGTGATGGGACCAGATGCCATGATCTTATTTTCTCGAATGTTGATTTTTAAGCCATACTTTTTCACTCTCCTCTTTCAACTTTTCATCAAGAGGGCTTCTTTTTAGTTCTTTCTTCACTTTCTGCCACAAGGGTTGGTGTCATCTGCATATCTCGAGGTTATTGATATTTCTCCTGGGAATCTTGATTCCAGCTTGTGCTTCCTCCAGCTCTGAGTTTCTCATGATTGTACTCTGCATATAAGGTTAAATAAGCAGGGTGACACATAATACAGACCTAGACGTACTCCTTTTCCTCATTTGGAACCAGTCTGTTGTTCCATGTCCAGTTCTTAATTGTTGCTTCGCTGACCTGCCCTACCAGGTTTCTCAAGAGACAGGATCAGATGGTCTGGTATTCCCATCTCTTTCAGAATTTTCCCACAGTTTATTATGATCCACAGTTAAAGGCTTTGGTATAGTCAATAAAGCAGAACATAGATGTTTGTTTTTCTGGAACTTTCTTGCTTTTTCAATGATTCAGCGGATGTTCGGCTAATTTGATCTCTGGTTCCTTGCCTTTTTCTAAAAACAAGCTTGAAACAGTCTGGTAGAGAAGTTCACGGTTTCAACGTATATTGCTGAAGCCTCGGCTGTTCGAGAATTTTGAGCATTACTTTACTAGTGTGTGAGATCGAGTGCAGTTGTTGTGCAGCAGTTTGAGACATTCTTTGGCATTGCACCTTTCTTTGGGGATTAGAATGAAAACTGACACCCTTTTTTTTTTTTTTTTCCCCCAGTCTGTGGGCACCGCTGAGTTTTTCCAGGATTTGCTTTAGCAATATTGAGTGCAGCACTTTCATACAGCATCTACTTTAAGGATCTTGAAATAGCCTCAACTGGATATGTCCATCACGCTCCACTAGCTTGTTCATAATGATGCTTCCTAAGGCCCCCACTTGACTTCACATTCCAGGATGTCTGGCTCTAGAGTAGAGATGGATCACACCACCGTGATTATCTGGGTTTGTGTGAAGATCTTTTTTTGTTACAATTCTTCTGTGTATTCTTGCCACCTCTTCTTAATAATGTCTGCTTCTGTTAGGTCCATACCATTTCTGTCCTTTATTGAGCCCATCTTTGCCATGAAAAGTTCCCTTGGTATCTCTAATTTTCTTGAAGAGATCTCTAGTGCTTTTCCCATTTTTTCTATTGTTTTTCCTCAGTTTTTTGCATTGATCACTGAATGAAGGGTGTTCTTATCTCTCGTTGCTATTCTTTGGAACTCTGCATTTCAACATGGGTATATATCTTATCACTTTTTATCCTTTGCAGTTGTTCACTTTCTTCTTTTCACAGACTATTTGTAAGGCCTCCTCAGACAGCCATTTTGCTTTTTTTCATTTCTTATTCTTGGGGATGGTCGTGATTCCTCATTATCCCTGTACAGGTGTCACGAAACTTCCGAGTGCACAGTTCATAGGGCACTCTGTCTATCAGATCTAGTCCCTTAAATCTATGTTTACTCATTTCCTCACTGTATAATCATGCTGGGAGAAATATCAATAAACCTCAGATATGCAGATGACACCACCCTTATAGGGCAGATAAAGTGAAGAAGAAACTAAAAGAGTCGCTTGATGAATAACGTGGAAAGAGGGAGAGTGAAAAAAGTATGGCTTTTTTAAAGCTCCAATGCTCAGAAAAACCTAAAGTCTTCATGGCTAGTCTGGTCCCATCTACTTCATGGGACTTCAGAGGAATAGATGGGGACAAACAGTGGAAAGCAGTGGCAGACTTTAGTTTTTTTTGGGCTCCTCAAAATGCAGTGCTGATGGTGAAACTGCAGCCGATGTGAAGATTTAAAGAGAGGCTTACTCCTCTTGGAAGGAAGGTTATGGCGCAACTCCTAAGGGATAGCATTATTAGAAAGCAAGATAGAGGAGCATTACTTTGCTCCACAAAAGTCTGTCTAGTAAAAGACTATGGTTTTTCCAGTGGTCGTGTGATGGATGTGAGTTGTTGGACGGTGAAGAGAAAGCTGAGCATTGAAGAATTGATGCTTTCGAACTGTGGTGTTGGAGAATTGACTCTTGGAGAGTCCACTTGGACTGCAAGGAGGATCCCAATCCAACCATCCTAAAGGAGAGCTTGTCTGTGGGTGTTCATTTAGGAAGGGACTGATGTTGAAGCTGAAACTCAATACTTTGGCCAACCTCATGTGAAGAGTTGATCCTCATTGGAAAAGACACCTAATGCTGTTGTAGGATTGGTGGGCAGGGGAGGAGAAGAGGTGATGACAGAGGATTTAGATGGTTGGATGGTCATCACTGACTCGTTTGAAACATGGGTTTGGGTAAAACTCCAGGAGTTGGTGATTGACAGGAGGAGGCCTTGGCGTGCGGTGCAATTCATGGGGTCACAAAGAGTCAGACACCGATTGAGGCGTACTGAATCTGAACTGTATTGATATGGTCTTGTGGTTTTCCTCTTCTCTTAAATTTGAGTCTGAATTTGACAATAAGTAGTTCATGATCTCTGTGCATACAGTCTCCGCTCCGTCTTGGTTTTTGCTTGACTGTGTATAGAGGCTTTCCAACCTTTGGGCTGCAAAGAATATAATTAGAATCTGTTTTTGGTTTGTTTGGCCAATCTCGGTAGATGTTCATTGTGTAGAGTTTTTCTTGTGTTTTTTGGTATGAAGGGTGTTTGCATTTGGACCAGTTGGGTGTAATCTTGGCAAATACTCTAGTTAGGCCTTTTGCCCTGCTTCATTCTGTACTCGCAAGGCCAAAGTTTTTCCAGATACTATAGGTGTTTTGCCTTGACTTCCTACTTTTGGATGCTCTGTCCCTATGAAATGAATAAGGAGGACATTTGTTTTTGGATATTAGTTGTACTGGAAGGTTCTTGTTAGGTCTTCAACAGATACCGTTCAACTTACAACTTATTCAGCATTACTAGTCGGGGTATAGAGTATTGGATTATCTGTGATACTGAGTGTTATGCCTGTGGAAATAAAACCAGAGATCAGTCTGTAGGTTTTGAGACTGCATTCAGTTTATCTATTGAATCATCACAAAACCATCATACCTAAAAGATTATTGATTTCTGGTTGATGTGCCTAAGTGTATTCATTATTTTTCTTATCGCTGTAGAATTTATCGGCATTCTTTAATTCTATATCTTGATGTATTTTTTCAGTCTCTTGGAAAATAATCAAAACATTTTTCTTCTTCAGACTTTTTTTCTGCCCCATTCCTTTCTCTCCTTTGCTCTAGGATTCCAGTTATATTGATGTTTGACCTTCTCTCACAGTATCACTTATGTCTCTGTCTTGATTTATAGCTAACTTTATCATTTAAAATAACTAAACCCCACAGAAAGAAACCTGAGTCTTGGAGTCCTTGAAATCTATTTGGCAGACTTATTAATACATTGGTACATAATTTAAGAATTTTCTTCCCGAATCCGCCAGAAGTTTGTATGTACTGTGTGTCTGGGTCTTTCTAGCTTTCGCAGGATGTTTGTGAATACAGACCCGTATTTTAGAAGGTCTGTGAAAAGGAAGAACATGGATAAAAAAGGAGTTTCTTGATGCCTAGAATAAAAACTCCCACACACCAAGTTTTTTGTTTTGGGAATGTACAGAGCTAGGAGGAAGAAGTAGCTAATGGGAACATGAAGTCTGAGTGGTTTTGCTGAAGAAGAATCTAGGGGATAACAGAAGCGGGCAAGAGTAGGGATTAGACTTTTAAGGTATTGTTTTTGTGGGTTCCAATCTGGTGACAGCTCGCTTTATGAGGTAGATGGAACTGTATACTTTATCACTTGAAGTGAGTTTCTTCTGATGGGACGTTGAGGTGGGGACTTGTTGATGCTGTGGACAGGGGCATTTATAATTGTCTTGGAAGTTGACTTAATAGATCCCTGACACAGTGGTCTTGAGCGTTCAACATCATGTGTTGACCATGATGAGGTGAGGGGTCAGAAGAGATTTATCCTGACCTCCAAGGTTGCCCTGGGGGTGTTGAGGGGGTGAAGGCAGTCTCTCAAATGTGAATTGGAATATCTTGATACGTCTGACTGCTAGGAGGCTAAGCTAGATTTTTTTCCTACATAGAAACATATCCATTTTATTGTAATCTAGCTTGCTCTTGATATTGTAGAAGAAATTCATACCTTGTTTTGTCCCCAGATCTACTGTTATCATCCAGGTGTACTTTTGTCTTCGTTAAGTTAGTTTAAGTTAACAACAACAAAACAGATGTGGAAAGTAAATTCAGGAGAGCTCTTTTATTTCCTGACTTCCTTTGTTAACAGCTATAACCATCTTTAGGAAACTTCAAAAGGACACACAGGAACAAAGGAGAAAAGCCGAGACTGCTATTTTTGCGGTGCAGTAGACTTACATGGAAGAGAGAAACCTTGATAGAAGCAACAGGTAGTAGCAATTGAAGGTGAATCAGACAGAAAATTCTCAGAAAGAAAAGCATGATGTTCACAAGTTAGATTCAAGAGTGTGGCCTGAAGTGTATGCTGGCAAGAGACTTCTGTCTAGCCTTAATCTATTAGACACTATCCTTCACCTTCACCCCTTGATCCCAGTCTCTGTCTTCACCTACCATATGTGATCCTTCTACTATGGTGGCTCCAAATAATAGTGGACAGCGTTGTTGTTCAGTCACTAAGTCATGTCCGACTCTTTGCTACCCCACAGACTGCAGCATGCTAGGCTTCCCTGTCCTTCACTATCTCCTGGAGTTTGCTCAAACTCACGTCCATTGAGTCAGTGATGCTATCCAACCATCTCATCCTCTGTTGCCCCTTCTCCTCCTGCCCTCAGTCTTTCCCAGCCAACATTGGTGTCTTGTATTCAGGGCAAGGAAGTCCAGCTCCCATTACTCAACAGGGAGGGAGTCTGCAAGAAGAACTGAAGAGGTGTTTACTGGGAAGCTGTGTCACAGGCATAAAAACTTGGAGCTCTCAATGAATTTGCTTTTTTTTAAATTTTGTTATTTATTTATTTATTTTTGGCTTCAGTGGTCATCCTTGCTTTTTGCATAGGCCTTCTCTAGTTGTGGCGAGCAGGGGCTACTCTTTCTCGCCTTGTAGGGCTTCTCATTGCAGTCGCTTCTATCTTGTTGCGGAGACACAGGTTCAGTAGTTGTGGTACTCAGACTTAGCTGCTCTGCTGCATGTGGGATCTTCCCAGACCAGGGATCGAACTCATGTCCCCTGCATTAGCAGGCAGGTTCCTACTTAGATTGTGCTACCAGTGGAAGTCCCAGTGAAATTTCTCATCAAACTCTCTGCACAGTTCTATGGTATTATTTAGCACAGGTGCATCTGGTACTATTAAACTATTAGCACAGCTATGTCGTGGGTTATACAGGATTCCTAAGAGACCTGACCAGTGAGTATAACATTGTCTCTATGGTAAAGCAACCGGCAAAAGAACGTTTGGATACAGTCTGTAAGTTGGATTGGCCTGACTAGGTTTAAAAGGCCCATCCTGCTCCCCAGCTTTAATGTCTGCCCCTGTACAAAGAAGGTAAGGTCTTTTATACTGACAGATAAGCCACACAACCTGATTTTAAATAAAGATAAAGATTGGCTCCTTGTCAGAGAGCTTGTCTGAGTTAGACAGGCCATACTTAATGAAATATGGCATTAGATGGGCCTTTTAAACGAGGCAGTTTGTACAAATTTTCTCTACCATTATCAGACCATCTGTGTTTACTTTTGTGTGAAAGTAAAAGTTTCAGTGTTATTTGGATAAAAAATGGCATTTCTCATTGTGATAACGAGTGTGAATATCACTCAGTAAAAAGTGAATAAAAATGGAGGTTTTTATTTTTTTATTGGTTGCCATTTTCCATGGAGAATGAATTAAATACATGGAGTTGAAAGAAAGACAAAGAGAAGTGGTTGACCAGTTCAGTCATGTTTTATGTAATACTTGTTTTTTCTTTTACATGAATGTATTTTACCATCCATCAGGACAAATTAATGTGTCTTGGGCCTTTAAAAACTGTAAAAAAATAATTTTAATGGTTCCAATAACAGCTCCAGATGAATGCTGGAAAACAGATATTCCAGACTGTCAAATAGTGTATGTATTGCTTGACTCTGTTGTAACTGCAAGTAAATGCTGCTTTTGTATGAAGTTTCCTTGACTGCCAGTGGAAGAACTGTAGCACATTTATTGCAAAACAAAATTGGAATGGGAATGTGACATGTTACAACAGAAGTGGTACCTAAATCCATTTCTCGCCAGTTGGACTGAATTAAAATAATAAATCATTAGGAAAAAAAAGCATTCTTGGTTATAAGAAGGTAAAAAATTTTTAATTTAAAAGAGATTTTTTTTAAAAAGGCAGATTCGGGACTTCCCTGATGGTTCAGTGGCTAAGACTCTACATTTCTCAGTGGGGGGACCCTGAGTTCGACCCCGGGGTTGGGGAAACTGGATCCAGAGACCAAAACTGAAAAATCCGCATGTGCCACAAAGAGGGTGACCCCAAAAAAAAAAAAAAAAAAAAAAAAAAAAGGCAGTTTTTTATTTAATTGCTTATGTCAGAGATTTTTTTTTAAAAAATTGGGGTTTTTTATCACTGGGGGAAAAAATTTTTGATCCCATTAAAGTTATTTTGGGGAAATGGGAAAAAAAAAGCAGGAAAGCTTCAAGGTGAATTGAACTAGAAAAAAAGGTTTTTACAAAAAGGCATTTCCTATTTGTTTACTGCAAAGTAAGGAGCTTAGGTGTTGCCGGGGGTTTGAAAGGGGGTGACTCATGTCATCTTTTTAATCGCAGTTAATTGCTTGTGTTTGTGAAGATCACGGTATTTGCAAAAGCGGGCGAGTTCCTGGTGACCTTTTTGCTATAAAACTTTATAATTAAACCCCCTTATTGTAAATTCAGAGAACCCCCATTGAGTGCCATAAAGAAAAGATCTTGGTTTTTAAAAATCCTTTTTTTTTTTTTTTTTCCTCCTTTTTTTGGCTTTTTTTCCTTAAAAAATGAATCCTTCTGGGTTTACTGTTTCCAAATTGAAAATAAAGCATATTAAAAATGTTTTTAACTTTTAAAAATGTTGTGTTTTTCATAAGCAATAGGGGAATTTCAAAAAAAATGGTTTTTTTTCCCTTGCTACAATGCCTTTCTTCTTAAAAGCCCCCCAATGGCTGGGGCAAAACTTTGGTCACTTTTTTTCCACCCTGCTTCCTGTGTTGACACTTGGGCCTGCGATTTTTTGCAAACTTTGTTAAGTTTCAAAATTTGTAAATTAAAACCAATTTTTACTATACTTTTCTTTTGGATGGGTCTTAAAAATATTTGTTCATTTATTCACTTTTTCCCCAGATAGATTTTTACTTTTTTTTCTGTATGTTTTACAGTTTCTGACATTTTTTTTAAGCCTGCATCCCAGTTTTTTGACATTGTTGAATTCCCCTTCCATCCCTTGAAATTTCTCTGCTCAAGGTTTTTATGAACGGCATTGTCCTGGATTTCTTTTTATATTGTGCTTCTTTTTTCTTTTCTTTCCCCTTCCCTCTTCTTTCTCTCCTCTTTTTTTCCTTTTCAAAATTCGCTATCTTTTCTATTTTTCTTTAGTTTGGTTTTTTAACCAAGCTTAGTTTCCCCCCCACCCCCCACCCCACTTCTACTTTTTTGGCACCCCATATATCAATTTCCAGGTGTCAAAGTTCCAGGTCTACATTTCGCGTGTGGAAACTTGCTACCATTCCATCAAGAACAAACCCCAAAAATCAAACTAAAAACCCCTTTTTCCCAGATTAGAATTCCTAAATGACTAAATAGTGTTGACAATATTAGAGACTCAGATTTTGGTTGAATTATTCAGTAATTTGGGAAAAGAATATGGGGTAGGGGCAAAACCTTTGTTTCGGGAATGGTCAGGTGAAGGTCGGCTTGAAAAAACCCAAAATATGTGGCCAATCAAATAATACCAAAAAGGGGTAATTGATCGGTCCAGTTGGACGTTGTCTAGGGGTTTGCTTTGAAATAAAAGGCAAAAACTGTGGGACAATGAAAAAATCTGTTACTTTTCTCAAAAGGGGGTACTCAAGGGGATAGCAATTGGTAATGTCCAAAGTGTCCTACTTGAAAACATTTTACTGGGCCTGCCATGTGGGGGGGAAAATGTGTGATAAAAAAGAAATGGATAAATTGGACCACATCAAAATTAAAATCTTGTTTTTTCAAAAGACGCTTTTAAAAAATGAAAAACCCTCAGATGGGAAAAAATATTTTCAAAACATATTTAATAAAGGCTTGAATCAGTATTAGAGAAACTTACAATCATTAAAAGATGTCAAAGGGAACCCAATCAAAATGGGCAAAAAAAATCAAAAAGGTGCTTTACTAAAAAAGAGTTAAATGGAAGGAAATTATGAAAAAGACACTCAACATCCTCGTCATTAGAGAAAAGCAAAAACAAAACCACTAAATTTCAAAATGGCAGTGAATTTCAAAAAAACCCCGTGAAGCACTTTAAAACCCCCCTTAGGAGGGTAAAAATTTTTAAATGAAAGAGATTAAAGTGTTGACAGAAAATAGAACAACTTGGGGCTTCATATCGGTAAAATGCAAAATGAAAAAACCATTTTGGGAAAACAACTTACAGTTTTTTTTATAAAGTTAAACTAACTTATTGTAAAATCCAGCAAGCCTACTTGGGGGTCTTTTTCCTTGGGAAAAGGGAAAAATAAATGTCCAGACAAAGTTTGTAGGTAAATATTAGTAGCACTTTATTTTAATAAAATCCAAAGGAAAAAAGCTTTTGGAAAAAAAAAAAAAGTGAAAGGGATAAGCAAAAACTGGTGCAATTATGTAATGGAAGCTTTTTTTGGCAATTTAAAAAAATTTAAAAAGAAAGATGTGGGGAAGGGAGGCTGGGAAAAAGGATTTTTAAGTATGTTAAGTTTAGACTTCATTTCCAAGAGTGACTGACAGGGTTTTAAGCCCTTTTTATCATGGTTTAAGAGCTATTTATTGGAAAAGACCTGGTGCTGTGAAGGATTTAAACAAAAGGAGAAGAGGGCAGAACGTGAGTGTTTGGGTGGCATCCTAACTCAGTGGACATGAGTTTGAGCAAATTGGGAAATATGAAGGAAGGGAATCTGGTGTGCGCAGTCCATGGGGTTTTTCAAAGGGGGTCATGCAGACTTAAGACTGAAGAAACAGCAACAAATCTGTGATGTGATTTCTAAGTATTCGTGGCTGCTGTGTGGAGAATGGGTTGAATGGAAAGATCTTTACCCCCGGGGGTTCAGATAAGTGCTGTGAGTTGGGGGTTACTGGAGGAAATAGAGAGAGGTTTGGGTGGATTTCAGAAATATTGGTAAGTAAATTTCTTGTGGGGGAAATTTTAAAGAAGGGGGAATTGAGAATAGTTCTTAAATTTTTGGTTTGGGTAAAAATGGGGTTTTTATGGTTGTACCCCTTACAGAGAAAGAGTAAAGGAGCAAGAAAAGCTTATGGGCAAGGTGATGACTTTTTAGTTTTTTATATGCTGCTTTTGAGGTGCCTGAGAGGGATTCATTTGTGTTTTGAGAAGTTGGATATATCAGTCGTGTTAAAAACAGGTCTAGGCTGCAGAAAATGTCATTCCATGTAGGTATAGTTGAAAAAATGCAATTCAATTGATCACGATGAGTAGGGTGAGGAAAGAAGACCATACAAACCCCCGAGAAATTTTGCTCAATGGAGATAGGAGGAAAATTAAAAAGAGTATCATTTTAGGAAGCCACTAAATGGGAAATAATCATAATATCAAATGGAATTATGTCATTGAAAATATGATTTTTATTCTTTGTTAATACAGTGGAATATTGAAGGTTTTTCTTAAGTAAAAAAGAACTTTAAAAATTAAAAAGAAAAGTTAACTGTTTGTAATTCTTGTAAAAAAGGAGCACTTTTTTTTTTTTTTTTTAACTTTTTTCAAATAAAAGATGGAAAAAACCGGTTTTTATTATTTTGTTTTGTTTTTTTTCCCCTTTGGCTTTCCCCCTTTTATTAGAGCTTTAAAAGCACTAAAAATTAAAAAACTTTCAGAAATCCCTTTTTATGTTATGGGTGGGGAAGGGGTTTTACTAATTTCCCTTATTTTCAACCCCCCTTGAAACAAGAACATACTTTTGTAAGTTTGTTTAATAAATGTATCCCCTTAATTCCCCCCTTTCCCCTTTGGGTTTTTCATGCCTGATGGGGGTGACTATTGAAAAATCAATGGGAAAATTTTTTGATTCCCCTATTTTAAGCAAGAAGTGTTTGTCAAGTGGGCAAGAGGATCTGTCAGTGATGGATAGAGAAGTTTGTAACTGGAAATACCAGTTGTTTTCCAAATTGATCTTATTGCCATGGTCAGCTTTAGTTGTTCGTGGCAGGATGCTGAAATGAATGTCTAAAACCCCCCCAGATGCCATCTTTCCCTTTCCTTTTTTCTAGTTGCCTTCTCCCAAAAATGGAAAGAAAAAGAAAGCTTTTGAAAAGCTAGAATTTTATTTTAGAGTGATAAGTAGGAGAGTTTTGTTTTGTATAGTTTTTTTTCGTTTTATGGTTTGTATGTTGGTTTTTATTTATTTTGTCTTATATTGTTTTAATTTTTGTATTAGTGTGGTTATTGGTGATATTTTATGATGATTCTTTTGTTAATTTTTTTTAGATTATTGATATTTTGTTTATATTGTTATTTTTGTGTTTCAATTTTGGGACATGAATATTTTAAAAATTAGTCGTTAATTTTTTTTTTTGTGTAAATGATTTTGTTAAAATAATGTTCTTTGTATGTTTACTTATTGGTTTTTGGTTATTTGTGGTTTTTTTGGTGTGTTTTTTTGGGGGGGGTTTTTATGTTTTTTTTTTTGTTTTTTGTTTTTTTTTGGGCCTGAACCTTGCTTCAGGGCCCCCCCAGGGTGACATTGGTATACCCCAAGTTTTCATGCTGGAAGAAGGCGATGGCACCCCACTCCCAGTACTCTTGCCTGGAAAATCCCATGGACGGAGGAGCCTGGTGGGCTGCGTCCATGGGGTCGCGAAGAGTCGGACCGATTGAGCAACTTCACTTTCACTTTTCACTTTCATGCATTGGAGAAGGAAATGGCAACCCACTCCAGTGTTCTTGCCTGGAGAATCCCAGGGACGGGGAGCCTGGTGGGGGGCGCGTCTATGGGTCGCACAGAGTCGGACACACTGAAGTGACTTAGCAGCAGCAGCAGCATGCTGGAAAGTGGCACCCCTGATTTCTTTCTTCGTGTGTGCCCACCAACCTTGCTTGCTTGCGCTCAGAAGGTTCCCTAAAAATGGTCCTGCCATGGACACCATGTGCTCCAGGCTTCATACCGGTAGTAGTGCTCCGATTCCTTCTGTGTGCTCACTCAAAAGCTTCTGTTTTGCCAACTCCCTAGAGGGTCCATCTCTTGCTCTCCTGTTACTGTGGACCAACTTCTGGCCATCAGACCAGGAAAAACATCACTATGCAGTGGGCTGCAACCGTAGCTTTTTCAATGGATCTTTTTCACATGCCCTTTAGGAGGAGGGCCATCCATCCACCCAAATTTCTTCTTCCTTGTGTACTGTTCAAGCATGTGCTTCCTCTATCACGTTAATAGTTTTTCTAAAGCTAAGCTTCTGCGATTACTGTGTGGGTTTTTGTCTCCTGAGTGCACTCAAAATGATGCCCCCTCTTGCCTTTAATCTATTTGTATAGTCTGCCAGATTACTCTTCTTGTAGCCACCTCTGATTTAAAACACAAACCAAAAAAAGAACCCCCACCTCAGCCCAAAACAACAGTGATCCTTGAGTGATTTGGCATTGTTCTGGCATTCAAGACCCTCCATGATCTGGTCCCTGCTTGCTTTTCGTTAAATTTTTTCTACTCTACCTAAAATAACCAAGGCAAGCAGCACTGTCAATATAAAAAGTCCAGTCCTATTTTTTGACTTCTAGCTCATCACTTACCCTTTTAAGCACAAAAGGGCCCTTGTCCTTCGGCTCCTCTGAATTTCAGTTGCTCATTGGAAAATGGGGATACTAACAGCTTGTTTGCTTACACCACGGGTTGTTGTGGGGTTTTCAATTAATAATGTATGTGGAAACTAAGAATTCTAAGATTCTGCCCAACTTAATGTGTGGCCATACATGTAGTGTTTTTTTTTTTTTTTTTTTAAAAAGGGTGCTCCCCATGTGAAAAATAATTGCTGTCAATCATTTGTCTAGTTTTTTTTTTTGGATGGGTTAAGGGGTATATCTCTTCTAGAACTCAAAATTATGTCTTATTTTTCTATTTCATAAATTTAGCTTGTTTCAAAAATGATGAAGTAAGACGTTAAAAATATCTCGATTGTTTCTCTTTTCTTTGCCATCAGAAACACAAAATACAATGGCTTTAAAATTTGGGGTTTTAGGGTAAAATAACATTTTCTCTTTTGTTACTTGGTCCTGAGGCTGTCCATCCATTACTTGGGTAGACAGATCATTTCATACATTTGTGAATTCATTAAAGTAGTACTCCTTTTACTGTATACTTTGATTGTACAATGTGCTGAAAAAATACAGAAAAGTGAAAGTGTGGAAATGTTAGTCACTAAAGTTGTGTCCGACTCTGCGACCACATGGACTGTAGCCCACAAGGCTCTTCTGTCCATGAAATTTCCCAGGCAAGAATACTGAGTTGACATTCTCTTCTCCAGGGATCTTCCCCCCCCAGGGTTTGAATCTGTGTCCCCCTGTATTGCAGGGGGATTCTTTACTGTCTGAACCACCAGGGCTTGGTAAACTGTAAAAATAGAAGTAAATGAATTATTTTTAGAAAATAAACCAGAAATGGAAAAAGCTTCCTAAGTTTTGGGGGAAAATTCAGCCTATTCAAAATTCAGATCCTTCGGAGAGTATTCCCTTTTTCCATGAGAATGTGATAAAAATGTTGTTAGGCCTTAAACCTGTGCTACAAGATGAGAGACCCAGCTGTTTGTGTAAAAAAGAGGAAGGTTTCTCTAGTTGTTATGGATTTGGGCTCATCTTTGTTGGGGATTAGGCCAGCCTATGAATGTTTTCATAAGCAGGTGGTTCTTCTGAATTCCTCATTATCTTGGTTGGATATATAATGCTGGAGGAAAAAAAGCCTTTTTCTTCAAAGAACTCAAAACATGAATATAAAAAATTTAAAAACTGTTTAAAAAAAAAACTTCCTTAGGGAGAAATACAAAGTTCCTTCTTTTGTAGACTGAAAAGAAAGTTTAGTCACAGAGTTATGAAAAGAATACCATTCCCGTCTTGCTTAGACAAAACCTGTATTTTCTAACCTTTTTATAGTTCTTTTTTTATTTTCCAAAGACTTTTCAAAAATGATTTTTCCCTATGTAACCTCCCCTATAAAACAGGTTT
>JAGTYA010000903.1:0-16319 GCA_024291935.2 Okapia johnstoni | reverse complement strand
TTCCTTAGAGTCATAAAAGGTAGCCCCACAAGGGGACTGCTCCTTTTCAGTCTTCCCTACCCTTGGTGCAAGAGTATGGTGTTTGTTAAGAAAGGCCAGCAACAATAGGTCTGAAAACTCCCAGGCCCTCAGTTTCCAGAAGTCAGACCAGGGCCTATTTCTCCAGAGCTCTCTGCTACAGAGCACACAATGGGGCAAAAGCTCTGAGGGAGGTGTGGCCTTGAGGTTTCCCATGGCAATGGGAAGGGAGCCCCTACCCGGGGCGGTGGGGGCCTAGGGCAAAAATGGGGCCCTTCCACTGGACTTTCCAGGTAGCACTTTCCCAGCCCCTTGTGATTTTCAAGCCAAATGGTCCAGCCTGGCAGGGGGTCTCTTCCTTAGAGTCATAAAAGGTAGCCCAAGGGAGTGCTTATTCAGGCTTCCCTTGGTGCAAGAGGTGTTTGTCTGTTAAGAAGCCACAACACAATGGATGGAAAATGCAGGGCCCCATTTCAGTTTCCCTGTCAGAACAGGAACCTAGTCTCCCAGAGCTCTTCTGCTACAGAGCCTGTTAAATAGCCACAGCAATGGATCAGTTCCGAGGTCTTCAGTTTCCAGTCAAAACAGACCTAGTAATCTCCAGAGCCCTCTGACACAGAGCACACATGGGGCAATAGCTCGGAGGAGTGTTTCTTGAGGTTCCCTGTCTTGGGGAAGCCCTACCCGGGCGGTGGGACCTAGGCACTGTGACCTCTTCCGCTAACATTCCAGGTAGCACTTTCCAGACCTTTGTGATTTTCAGCCAAAGACAGTTTGCCAGGGTCTATTCCTTAGAGTCATAAATGGTAGCCCAAGGGAGTGCTTATTCAGGCTTCACTGGTGCAAGAGGTGTTTGTCTGTTAAGAAACCACAACAATGGGTCTGCTTCCAGGGCCTCAGATTCCCAGTCAGAAAAGACCTAGTCTCCAGAGCTCTCTGCTACAGAGCACACATGGGGCAATAGCTCTGAGGAGTGTTCCTTGAGGTTCCCTGGCTTGTTGAAGCCCTACCCGGGCGGTGGGGCCTAGGCACTGTGGCCTCTTCCACTGAATTTTAAGGTAGCACTTTCCAGCCCCTTGTGATTTTCAGCCAAAGGCAGCCTGGCAGGGTCTCTTCCTTAGAGTCATAAAAGGTAGCCCAAGGGAGTGCTTATTCAAGCTTCCCTGGTGCAACAGGTGTTTGTCTGTTAAGAAGCCACAACAATGGGTCTGATCCCAGGGCCTCAGATTCCCAGTCAGAACAGACTTAGTCTCCATAGCTCTCTGCTACAGAGCACACATGGGGCAATAGCTCTGAGGAGTGTTCCTTGAGGTTCCCTGGCTTGAGGAAGCCCTACCCGGGCGGTGCGGCCTAGGCACTGTGGCCTCTTCCACTGACTTTCCTCGTAGCACTTTCCAGCCACTTGTGTTTTTCAGCCCCAGTGCAGCCTGGCAGGGTCTCTTCCTTAGACTCATTAAAGGTAGCCCAAGGGAGTGCTTATCCAATCTTCCTTGGCGAAACAGGTGTTTGCTGTTAAGAAGTCACAACAATGGGTTTGCCTCCAGGCCTCAGTGTCCTAGTCAGACCAGGCCTATTCTCCAGAGCTCTGTGCTACAGAGCACACATGGAGCAATAGCTCTGAGGAGTTTTTCTTGAGGTTCTCTGTCTTGGGGAAGCCCTACCCGGGCGATGGGGCCTAGGCACTGTGGCCTCTTCCACTGACTTTCCAGGTAGCACTTTCCAGAACCTTGTCATTTGCAGCCAAAGACAGTCTGGCAGGGTCTCTTCCTTAGAGTCATTAATGGTAGCCCAAGGGAGTGCTTATTCAAGCTTCCCTGGTGCAAGAGGTGTTTGTCTTTTAAGAAGCCACAGCAATGGGTCTGTTCCGAGGGCCTCAGTTTCCACTCAGAAAAGACCTAGTAGTCTCCAGAGCCCTCTGCGACAGAGCACACATGGGGCAATAGCTCTGAGGAGTGTTTCTTGAGGTTCCCTGGCTTGGGGAAGCCCTACCAGGGCGGTGGGGCCTAGGCACTGTGGCCTCTTCCACTGACTTTCCAGGTAGCACTTTCCAGCCCCTTGTGATTTTCAGCCAAAGGCAGCCTGGTAGGGTCTCTTCCTTAGAGTCATAAAAGGTAGCCCAAGGGAGTGCTTATTAAAGCTTCCCTGGTGCAAGAGGTGTTTGTCTGTTAAGAAGCCACAGCAATGGGTCAGTTCCGAGGTCCTCAGTTTCCAGTCAAAACAGACCTAGTAGTCTCCAGAGCCCTCTGACACAGAGCACACATGGGGCAATAGCTCCGAGGAGTGTTTCTTGAGGTTCCCTGGCTTGGGGAAGCCCTACCCGGGCGGTGGGGCCTAGGCACTGTGGCCTCTTCCACTGAATTTTAAGGTAGCACTTTCTAGCCCCTTGTGATTTTCAGCCAAAGGCAGCCTGGCAGGGTCTCTTCCTTCGAGTCATAAAAGGTAGCCCAAGGGAGTGCTTATTCAGTCTTCCCTGGTGCTAGAGGTGTTTGTCTGTTAAGAAGCCACAACAATGGATCTGATAACAGGGCCTCAGTTTCCCAGTCAGAACAGACCTAGTAGTCTCCAGAGCTGGCTGCTACAGAGCAGACATGGGGCAATAGCTCTGTGGAGTGTTACTTGAGGTTTCCTGGCTTCGGCAAGTCCTACCTCGGCGGTGGGCCCAATGCACTGTGGCCTCTTCCACTGACTTTCCAGGTAGCACTTTCCAGCCCCTTGTAATTTTCAGCCAAAGGCAGCGTGGCAGGGTCTCTTCCTTAGAGTCATAAAAGGTAGCCCAAGGGAGTGCTTATTCAAGCTTCCCTGGTGCAAGAGGTGTTTGTCTGTTAAGAAGCCACAGCAATGGGTCTGTTCCGAGGGTCTCAGTTTCCCAGTCAGAACAGACCTAGTCTCCATAGCTCTCTGCTACAGAGCACACATGGGGCAATAGCTCTGAGGAGTGTTCCTTGAGGTTCCCTGGCTTGGGGAAGCCCTACCCGGGTGGTGCGGCCTAGGCACTGTGGCCTCTTCCATTGACTTTCCACATAGCACTTTCCAGCCACTTGTGATTTTCAGCCAAAGACAGTTTGGCAGGGTCTCTTCCTTAGAGTCATAATTGGTAGCCCAAGGGAGTGCTTATTCAAGCTTCCCTGGTGCAAGAGGTGTTTGTCTGTTAAGAAGCCACAGCAATGGGTCTGTTCCGAGGGCCTCAGATTCCCAGTCAGAACAGACATAGTCTCCAGAGCTCTCTGGTACAGCGCACACATGGGGCAATAGCTCTGAGGAGTGTTCCTTGAGGTTCCCTGGCTTGGAGAAGCCCTACCCGGGCGGTGGGGCCTAGGCACTGGGGCCTCTTCCACTGAATTTTAAGGTAGCACTTTCCAGCCCCTTGTGATTTTCAGCCAAAGGCAGCCTGGCAGGGTCTCTTCCTTAGAGTCATAAAAGGTAGCCCAAGGGAGTGCTTATTCTGGCTTCCCTGGTGCAAGAGTTGTTTGGCTGTTAAGAAACCACATCAATGGGTCTGCTCCCAGGGCCTGAGTTTCCCAGTCAGAACAGACCTAGTCTCCAGAGCTCTTTGCTACAGAGGACACATATGACAATAGCTCTGACGAGTGTTCCTTGAGGTTCCCCGGCTTGGGGAATCCCTACCCGGGCGATGGGGCCTAGGCACTGGGGCCTCTTCCCCTGACTTTCCAGGTAGCACTTTCAAGCCCCTTGTGATTTTCAGCCAAAGGCAGCCTGGCAGGGTCTCTTCCCTAGAGTCATAAAAGGTAGCCCAAGAGAGTGCTTATTCAGGCTTCCCTGGTGCAAGAGGTTTTTGTCTCTTAAGAAGCCACAACAATGGGTCTGATCCCAGGGCCTAAGTTTCCCAGTCAGAACAGACCTAGTTTCAACAGCTGTCTGATACAGACCACACATGGGGCAATAGCTCTGAGGAGTGTTCGTTGAGGTTCCCTGGCCTGGGGAAGCCCTACCCGGGCCGTGGGGCCTAAGCAATGTGGCTTCTTCCACTGACTTTCCAGGTAGAACTTTATATCCCCTTGTGATTTTCAGCCAAATGCAGCCTGGCAGGGTCTCTTTCTTAGAGTCATAAAAGGTAACCCAAGGGAGTGCTTATTCAAGCTTCCCTGGTGCAATAGGTGTTTGTCTGTTAAGAAGGCACAACAATGGGTCTGATCCCAGGGCCTCAGTTTCCCAGTCAGAACAGACCTAGTTTCCACAGCTGTCTGATACAGACCACACATGGGGCAATAGCTCTTAGGAGTGTTCCTTGAGGTTCCCTGGCTTGGGAAAGCCCTACCCCGGCGGTGGCACATAGGCACTGTGATCTCTTCCACTGACTTTCCAGGTAGCACTTTCCAGCCCCTTGTGATTTTCAGCCAAAGGCAGTCTGGCAGGTTCTCTTCCTTAGAGTCATAAAAGGTAACCCAAGGGAGTGCTTATTCAAGCTTCCCTGGTGCAATAGGTGTTTGTCTGTTAAGAAGGCACAACAATGGGTCTGTTCCCAGGGTCTCAGTTTCCCAGTCAGAACAGACCTAGTAGTCTCCAGAGCTCTCTGCTACGGAGTACACATGGGGCAATAGCTCTGAGGAGTGTTCCCTCAGGTTCCCTGGCTTGGTGAAGCCCTACCAGGGCGGTGGGGTCTAGGCACTGTGGCCTCTTCCACTGACTATCCAGGTAGCACTTTCCAGCCCCTTGTGATTTTCAGCCAAAGATAGCCTGGCAGGGTCTCTTTCTTAGAGTCATAAAAGGTAACCCAAGCGAGTGCTTATTCAGGCTTCCCTGGTACAAGAGGTGTTTGTCTGTTAAGAAGCCACAACAATGGGTCTGCTCCCAGGGCCTCAGTTTCCCAGTCAGAACAGACCTAGTCTCCAGAGCTCTCTGCTACAGAGTACACATGGGGCAATAGCTCTGAGGAGTGTTCCTTGAGGTTCCCTGGCTTGGGGAAGCCCTACCCGGGCGGTGCGGCCTAGCCACTGTGGCCTCTTCCACTGACTTTCCACATAACACTTTCCAGCCACTTGTGATTTTCAGCCCCAGTGCAGCCTGGCAGGGTCTCTTCCTTAGAGTCATAAAAGGTAGCCCAAGGGAATGCTTATCCAATCTTCCTTGGCAAAACAGCTGTTTGCTGTTAAGAAGTCACAACAATGGGTTTGCCTCCAGGCCTCAGTTTCCTAGTCAGACCAGGCCTAGTATCCAGAGTTCTCTGCTACAGAGCACACATGGGGCATTAGCTCTGAGGAGGGTGCCTTGATGTTCATGGGCTTGGGGAAGCCCTACCGGGGCGATGGGGCCTAGGCAAAATGGCGCCTCCCAATGATATTCCAGGTAGCACTTTCCCACCCCTTGTGATTTTCATCGAAATGAAGCCTGGCAGGGTCTCTTCCTTAGAGTCATAAAAGATAGCCCAAGGGAGTACTTATTGAGGCTTCCCTGGTGCAAGAAGTGTTTGTCTGCTAAGTAGCCACAACAATGGGGCTGCGCCCAGGGCCTCAGTTTCCCAGTCAGAACAGACCTAGTCTCCAGAGCTCTCTGCTACAGAGCACACATTGGGCAATATCTCTGAGGAGTGTTCCTTGAGGTTTCCCTGCTTCGGGAAGCCCTACCAGGCGGTGGGGCCTAGGCACTGTGGCCTCTTCCACTGACTTTCCAGGTAGCACTTTCCAGCCCCTTGTAACTTTCAGCCAAAGGCAGCCTAGCAGGGTCTCTTCCTTAGAGTCATAAAAGGTAGCCCAAGGGAGTGCTTCTTCAAACTTCCCTGGTGCAAGAGGTGTTTGTCTGTTAAGAAGCCACAGCAATGGGTCTGTTCCGAGGGCCTCAGTTTCCAGTCATAAAAGACCTAGTAGCGTCCAGAGCTATCTGCTACAAAGCACACATGTTGCAATAGCTCTGAGGAGTGTTGCTTGAGGTTCCCTGGCTTGGGGAAACCCTACTCGGGCGGTTGGGCCTAGGCACTGTGGCCTCTTCCACTGACTTTCCTGGTAGACTTTCCAGGCCCTTGTGATTTTCAGCCAAATGCAGCTTGGCACGGTCTCTTCCTTAGAGTCATAAAAGGTAGCCCAAGGGACTGCTTATTCAGGCTTTCCTGGTGCAAGAGGTGTTTGTTAAGAAGCCACAACAATAGGTCTGCTCCCAGGCCCTCAGTTTTAGAGTCAGAGCAGACCTAGTCTCCAGAGCTCTCTGCTTCCGAGCACACATGCGGCAATGGCTCTGAGGAGTGTTCCTTGAGGTTCCCTGCCTTGGGGAAGTCCTACCCGGGCGGTGGGGTCTCGGCACTCTCGCCTCATCCACTGAATTTCCAGGGAGCACTTTCAAACCCCTTGTGATTTTCACCCAAAGGCAGCCTGGCAGGGTCTCTTCCCTAGAGTCATAAAAGGTAGCCCAAGAGAGTGCTTATTCAGGCTTCCCTGGTGCAAGAGGTGTTTGGCTGTTAAGAAGCCACAACAATCGGTCTGCTCCCAGGGCCTCAGTTTCCCAGTCAGAACAGACCTAGTCTCCAGAGCTCTCTGCTACAGAGCACACATTGGGCAATATCTCTGAGGAGTGTTCCTTGAGGTTTCCCTGCTTCGGGAAGCCCTACCAGGCGGTGGGGCCTAGGCACTGTGGCCTCTTCCACTGACTTTCCAGGTAGCACTTTCCAGCCCCTTGTAATTTTCAGCCAAAGGCAGCCTGGCAGGGTCTCTTCCTTAGAGTCATAAAAGGTAGCCCAAGGGAATGCTTATCCAATCTTCCTTGGCAAAACAGCTGTTTGCTGTTAAGAAGTGACAACAATGGGTTTGCCTCCAGACCTCAGTTTCCTAGTCAGACCAGGCCTAGTATCCATAGTTCTCTGCTACAGAGCACACATGGGGCATTAGCTCTGAGGAGGGTGCCTTGATGTTCATGGGCTTGGGGAAGCCCTACCGGGGCGATGGGGCCTAGGGAAAATGGCGCCTCCCAATGATATTCCAGGTAGCATTTTCCCACCCGTTGTGATTTTCATCGAAATGAAGCCTGGCAGGGTCTCTTCCTTAGAGTCATAAAAGATAGCCCAAGGGAGTACTTATTGAGGCTTTCCTGGTGCAAGAGGTGTTTGTCTGTTAAGTAGCCAAAACAATGGGTCTGCGCCCAGGGCCTCAGTTTCCCAGTCAGAACAGACCTAGTCTCCAGAGCTCTCTGCTACAGAGCACACATTGGGCAATATCTCTGAGGAGTGTTCCTTGAGGTTTCCCTGCTTCGGGAAGCCCTACCAGGCGGTGGGGCCTAGGCACTGTGGCCTCTTCCACTGACTTTCCAGGTAGCACTTTCCAGCCCCTTGTGATTTTCAGCCAAAGGCACCCTGGCAGTGTCTCTTCCTTAGAGTCATAAAAGGTAGCCCAAGGGAGTGCTTATTCAAGCTTCCCTGGTGCAAGAGTTGTTTGTCTGTTAAGAAGCCACAGCAATGGGTCTGTTCCGAGGGCCTCAGTTTCCAGTCAGAAAAGACCTAGTAGCGTCCAGAGCTATCTGCTACAAAGCACACATGTTGCAATAGCTCTGAGGAGTGTTGCTTGAGGTTCCCTGCCTTGGGGAAGCCCTACTCGGGCGGTGGGGCCTATTCACTGTGGCCTCTTCCACTGACTTTCCCGGTAGCATTTTCCAGGCCCTTGTGATTTTCAGCCAAATGCAGCCTGGCACGGTCTCTTCCTTAGAGTCATAAAAGGTAGCCCAAGGGACTGCTTATTCAGGCTTTCCTGGTGCAAGAGGTGTTTGTTAAGAAGCCACAACAATAGGTCTGCTCCCAGGCCCTCAGTTTTAGAGTCAGAACAGACCGAGTCTCCAGAGCTCTCTGCTTCCAAGCACACACGCGGCAATGGCTCTGAGGAGTGTTCCTTGAGGTTCCCTGGCTTCGGGAAGTCCTACCCGGGCGGTGGGGTCTCGGCACTCTCGCCTCCTCCACTGAATTTCCAGGGAGCACTTTCAAGCCCCTTGTGATTTTCACCCAAAGGCAGCCTGGCAGGGTCTCTTCCTTAGAGTCATAAAAGGTAGCCCAAGGGAGTGCTTATTCAAGCTTCCCTGGTGCAACAGGTGTTTGTCTGTTAAGAAGCCACAACAATGGGTCTTCTCCCAGGGCCTGAATTTCCCAGTCAGAACATACCTAGTCTCCAGAGCTCAGTGTTACAGAGCACACATGGGGAAATAGCTCTCAGGAGTGTTCCTTGAGGTTCGCTGGCTTGGGGAAGCCCTACCCGGGCGTTGGGGCCTAGGCACTGTGGCCTCTTCCACTGAATTTCCAGGTAGCACTTTCAAGCCCGTTGTGATTTTCAGCCAAAGGCAGCCTGGCAGGGTCTCTTACTTCGGGTCATAAAAGGTAGCCCATGGGAATGCTTATTCAGGCTTCCCTGGTGCAAGAGGTGTTTGTCTGTTATGAAACCACAACAATGGGTCTGCCCCCAGGGCCTCAGTTTCTCAGTCAGAACAGACCTAGTCTCCAGAGCTCTCTGCTACAGAGCACACATGGGGCAATAACTCTGAGGAGTGTTCCTTGAGGTTCCCTGACTTGGGGAAGCCCTACCCAGGCGGTGGGGCCTAGGCACTGTGGCCTCTTCCACTGACTTTCCAGATAGCACATTACAGCCTCTTGTGATTTTCAGCTAAAGGCAGCCTGGCACGATCTTTTCCTTAGAGTCATAAAAGGTAGCCCAAGGGAGTGCTTATTCAAGGTTCCCTGGTGCAACAGGTGTTTGTCTGTTAAGAAGCCACAACAATGGGTCTGCTCCCAGGGCCTCCTAGTCTCCAGAGCTCTCTGCTACAGAGCATTTAGCCTGAGGAGTGTTCCTTGAGTCAGAACAGACCTAGTCTCCAGAGCTCTCTGCTACAGAGCACACAGGGTGGGGTCAATAAGCTCTGAGGAGTGTTCCTTGAGGTTCCCTGGGTCTTGGGGTTTCCCAAGCCCTACCCTGGGAGCGGGGGGGCCTAGGCACTGTGGCCTCCATTCCACTGACTTTCCAGGTAGCACTTTGATTTTCAGCCAAAGGCAGCCTGGCAGGGTCTCTTCCCCCTTGTGATTTTCAGCCAAAGGGTCAGGGCCTGGCAGGGTCTCTTCCTTAGAGTCAATAAAAGGTAGCCCAAGGGAGTGCTTATTCAAAAGGCTTCCCTGGTGCAAGAGGTGTTTGTCTGTTAAGAAGCCACAGCAAGGGGTCTGCTCCCAGGGCCTCAGTTTCCCAGTCAGAACAGAACCTAGTAGTCTCCAGAGCTCTCTGCTACAGAGCACACATGGGGCAATAGCTCTGAGGAGTGTTCCCCTTGAGGTTCCCTGGCTTGGGGAAGCCCTACCCCCGGCGGTGGGCGGCCTAGGCACTGTGGCCTCTTCCACTGACTTTCCACGTAGCACTTTCCAGCCACTTGTGATTTTCAGCCCCAGTGCAGCCTGGCAGGGTCTCTTCCTTAGAGTCATAAAAGGTAGCCCAAGGGAGTGCTTATCCAATCTTCCTTGGCGAAACAGGTGTTTGCTGTTAAGAAGTCACAACAATGGGTTTGCCTCCAGGCCTCAGGGTCCTAGTCAGACCAGGCCTATTCTCCAGAGCTCTGTGCTACAGAGCACACATGGGGCATTAGCTCTGAGGAGGGTGCCTTGATGTTCACTGGCTTGGGGAAGCCCTCCCGGGGCGGTGGGGCCTAGGCAAAATGGCCCCTACCACTCACATTCCAGGTAGCACTTTCCAGCCCCTTGTGATTTTCAACCAAATGGAGCCTGGCAGGGTGTTCTTCCTTTGAGTCATAAAAGATAGACCAAGGGAGTGCTTATTCAGGCTTCCCTGGTGCAAGAGGTGTTTGTCTGTTAAGAAGCCACAACAATGGGTCTGCTCCAAGGGCCTCAGTCTCCTAGTCAGAACAGACCTAGTCTCCAGAGCTCTCTGCTACCGAGCACACATGGGGCAATAGCTCTCAGGAGTGTTCCTTGAGGTTCGCTGGCTTGCGGAAGCCCTACCCTGGCGTTGGGGCCTAGGCATTGTGGCCTCTTCCACTGAATTTCCAGGTAGCACTTTCAAACCCCTTGTGATTTTCAGCCAAAGGCAGCCTGGCAGGGACTCTTCCTTAGAGTCATAAAAGGTAGCCCAAGGGAGTACTTATTCAAGCTTCCCTGGTGCAAGAGGTGTTTGTCTGTTAAGAAGCCACAGCAAGGGGTCTGTTCCGAGGGCCTCAGTGTCCAGTCAGAACAGACCTAGTAGTCTCCAGAGCTCTCTGCTACAGAGCACACATGGGGCAATAGCTCTGAGGAGAGTTCCTTGAGGTTCCCTGGCTTGGGGAAGCCCTACCCCGGTGGTGGCACCTAGGCACTGTGATCTCTTCCACTGACTTTCCAGGTAGCACTTTCCAGCCCCTTGTGATTTTTAGCCAAAGGCAGCCTTGCAGGTTCTCTTCCTTAGAGTCATAAAAGGTAACCCAAGGGAATGCTTATTCAAGCTTCCCTGGTGCAATAGGTATTTGTCTGTTAAGAAGGCACAACAATGGGTCTGTTCCCAGGGTCTCAGTTTCCCAGTCAGAACAGACCTAGTAGTCTCCAGAGCTTTCTGCTACGGAGCACACATGGGGCAATTGCTCTGAGGAGTGTTACTTCAGGTTCCCTGGCTTGGTTAAGCCCTACCCGGGCGGTGGGGCCTAGGCACTGTGGCCTCTTCCACTGACTTTCCAGGTAGCACTTTCCAGCCCCTTGTGATTTCAGCCAAAGACAGCCTGGCAGGTTCTCTTTCTTAGAGTCATAAAAGGTAACCCAAGCGAGTGCTTATTCAGGCTTCCCTGGTACAAGAGGTGTTTTTCTGTTAAGAAGCCACAACAATGGGTCTGCTCCCAGGGCCTCAGTTTCCCAGTCAGAACAGACCTAGTCTCCAGAGCTCTCTGCTACAGAGCACACATGGGGCAATAGCTCTGAGGAGAGTTCCTTGAGGTTCCCTGGCTTGGGGAAGCCCTACCCGGGCGGTGCGGCCTAGGCACTGTGGCCTCTTCCACTGACTTTCCACGTAGCACTTTCCAGCCACTTGTGATTTTCAGCCCCAGTGCAGCCTGGAAGGGTCTCTTCCTTAGAGTCATAAAAGGTAGCCCAAGGGAGTGCTTATCCAATCTTCCTTGGCGAAACATGTGTTTGCTGTTAAGAAGTCACAACAATGGGTTTGCCTCCAAGCCTCAGGGTCCTAGTCAGACCAGGCCTATTCTCCAGAGCTCTGTGCTACAGAGCACACATGGGGCATTAGCTCTGAGGAGGGTGCCTTGATGTTCACTGGCTTGGGGAAGCCCTCCCGGGGCGGTGGGGCCTAGGCAAAATGGCCCCTACCACTCACATTCCAGGTAGCACTTTCCAGCCCCTTGTGATTTTCAACCAAATGGAGCCTGGCAGGGTGTTCTTCCTTTGAGTCATAAAAGATAGACCAAGGGAGTGCTTATTCAGGCTTCCCTGGTGCAAGAGGTGTTTGTCTGTTAAGAAGCCACAACAATGGGTCTGCTCCAAGGGCCTCAGTCTCCTAGTCAGAACAGACCTAGTCTCCAGAGCTCTCTGCTACCGAGCACACATGGGGCAATAGCTCTCAGGAGTGTTCCTTGAGGTTCGCTGGCTTGCGGAAGCCCTACCTGGCGTTGGGGCCTAGGCATTGTGGCCTCTTCCACTGAATTTCCAGGTAGCACTTTCAAACCCCTTGTGATTTTCAGCCAAAGGCAGCCTGGCAGGGACTCTTCCTTAGAGTCATAAAAGGTAGCCCAAGGGAGTACTTATTCAAGCTTCCCTGGTGCAAGAGGTGTTTGTCTGTTAAGAAGCCACAGCAAGGGGTCTGTTCCGAGGGCCTCAGTGTCCAGTCAGAACAGACCTAGTAGTCTCCAGAGCTCTCTGCTACAGAGCACACATGGGGCAATAGCTCTGAGGAGAGTTCCTTGAGGTTCCCTGGCTTGGGGAAGCCCTACCCCGGTGGTGGCACCTAGGCACTGTGATCTCTTCCACTGACTTTCCAGGTAGCACTTTCCAGCCCCTTGTGATTTTTAGCCAAAGGCAGCCTGGCAGGTTCTCTTCCTTAGAGTCATAAAAGGTAACCCAAGGGAATGCTTATTCAAGCTTCCCTGGTGCAATAGGTGTTTGTCTGTTAAGAAGGCACAACAATGGGTCTGTTCCCAGGGTCTCAGTTTCCCAGTCAGAACAGACCTAGTAGTCTCCAGAGCTCTCTACTACGGAGCACACATGGGGCAATTGCTCTGAGGAGTGTTCCTTCAGGTTCCCTGGCTTGGTTAAGCCCTACCCGGGCGTTGGGGCCTAGGCACTGTGGCCTCTTCCACTGACTTTCCAGGTAGCACTTTCCAGCCCCTTGTAATTTCAGCCAAAGACAGCCTGGCAGGGTCTCTTTCTTCGAGTCATAAAAGGTAACCCAAGTGAGTGCTTATTCAGGCTTCCCTGGTACAAGAGGTGTTTGTCTGTTAAGAAGCCACAACAATGGGTCTGCTCCCAGGGCCTCAGTTTCCCAGTCAGAACAGACCTAGTCTCCAGAGCTCTCTGCTACAGAGTACACATGGGGCAATAGCTCTGAGGAGTGTTCCTTGAGGTTCCCTGGCTTGGGGAAGCCCTACCCGGGCGGTGCGGCCAAGGCACTGTGGCCTCTTCCACTGACTTTCCACGTAGCACTTTCCAGCCACTTGTGATTTTCAGCCCCAGTGCAGCCTAGCAGGGTCTCTTCCTTAGAGTCATAAAAGGTAGCCCAACGGAGTGCTTATCCAATCTTCCTTGGCACAACAGCTGTTTGCTGTTAAGAAGTCACAACAATGGGTTTGCCTCCAGGCCTCAGGGTCATAGACAGACCAGGCCTATTCTGCAGAGCTCTGTGCTACAGAGCACACATGGGGCATTAGCTCTAAGGAGGGTGCCTTGATGTTCACGGGCTTGGGGAAGCCCTAACGGGGCGGTGCGGCCTAGGCAATATGGCCCCTAACACTGACATTCCAAGTAGCACTTTATAGCCCCTTGTGATTTTCAACCAAATGGAGCCTGGCAGGGTCTCTTAAAAGATAGCCCAAGGGAGTGCTTATTCAGGCTTCCCTGGTGGAAGAGGTGTTTGTCTGTTAAGAAGCCACAGCAATGGGTCTGCTCCCAGGGCCTCAGTTTCCCAGTCAGAACACACCTAGTGTCCAGAACTCTCTGCTACAGAGCACACACGGGGCAATAGCTCTGAGGACTGTTCCTTGAGGTTCCCCGGCTTGGGGTAGCCCTACCCGTGCGGTGGGGCTTAGGCACTGTGACCTCTTCCACTGACTTTCCAGGTAGCACTTTCCAGCCCCTTGTGATTTCAGCTAAAGGCAGCCTGGCACGGTCTTTTCCTTAGAGTCTTAAAAGGTAGCCCAATGGAGTGGTTATTCAAACTTCCCTGGTTCAAGAGCTGTTTGTCTGTCAAGAAGCCACAAGAATTGGTCTGTTCCCAGGGCCTCTGTTTTCCAGTCAGAAAAGACCTTGTAGTCTCCATAGCTCTCTGCTACAGAGCACACATGGGGCAATAACTCTGAGGAGTGTTCCTTGAGGTTCCCTGGCTTGGCGAAGCCCTACCTGGGCGGTGGGGCCTAGGCACTGTGGCCTCCTCCACTGATTTTCCAGGTAGCACATTCCAGGCCCTTGTGATTTTCAGCCAAAGGCAGCCTGGCAGGGTCTCTTCCTTAGAGTCATAAAAGGTAGCCAAAGGGAGTGCTTATTCAAGCTTCCCTGGTGTAAGAGATTTTGTCTGCTAAGAAGCCACAGCAAGGGGACTGCTCCGAGGGCCTCAGTTTCCAGTCAGAACAGACTTAGTAGCGTCCAGAGCTATCTGCTACAAAGCACACATGGGGCAATAGCTCTGAGGAGTGTTCCTTGAGTTTCCCTGGCTTGGGGAAGCACTATTCGGGCGGTGGGGCCTAGGCACTGTGCCCTCTTCCACTGACTTTCCAGGTAGCACTTTCCAGGCCCTTGTGATTTTCAGCCAAATGCAGCCTGGCAGGGTCACTTCCTTAGAGTCATAAAAGGTGGCCTAAGGGAGTGCTTATTCAGGCTTCCCTGGTGCAAGAGGTGTTTGTTAAGAAGCCACAACAGTAGGTCTGCTCCCAAGCCCTCAGTTTTAGAGTCAGAACAGACCTACTCTCCAGAGCTCTTTGCTACCGAGCACACACGCGGCAATTGCTGTGAGGAGTGTTCCTTGAGATTCCCGGGCTTGGGGAAGCCCTACTCGGGCGGTGGGGCCTAGGCACTGTGGCCTCTTCCACTGACTTTCCAGATAGCACTTTCCAGCCCCTTGTGATTTTCAGCCAAATGCAGCCTGGCAGGGACTCTTCCTTAGAGTCATAAAATGTAGCCCAAGGGAGTGCTTATTCAAGCTACCCTGGTGCAAGAGGTGTTTTTCTGTTAAGAAGCCACAGCATGGGGTCTGCTCCGAGGGCCTCAGTTTCCAGTCAGAACACACCTAGTAGTCTCCAGAGCTCTCTGCTACAGAGCACACATGGGGCAATAACTCTGAGGAGTGTTCCTTGAGTTTCCCTGGCTTGTGGAAGTCCTACCCGTGTGGTGCGGCCTAGGCACTGTGGCCTCTTCCACTGACTTTCCACGCAGCACTTTCCAACCACTTGTGATTTTCAGCCCCAGTGCAGCCTGGCAGGGTCTCTTCCTTAGAGCCATAAAAGGTAGCCCAAGGGAGTGCTTATCCAATCTTCCTTGGCGAAACAGGTGTTTGCTGTTAAGAAGTCACAACAATGGGTTTGCCTCCAGGCCTCAGGGTCCTAGTCAGACCACGCCTATTCTCCAGAGCTCTGTGCTACAGAGCACACATGGGGCATTAGCTCTGAGGAGGGTGCCTTGATGTTCACTGGCTTGGGGAAGCCCTCCCGGGGCGGTGGGGCCTAGGCAAAATGGCCCCTACCACTGACATTCCAGGTAGCACTTTCCAGCCCCTTGTGATTTTCAACCAAATGGAGCCTGGCAGGGTTTCTTCCTTAGAGTCATAAAAGATAGACCAAGGGAGTGCTTATTCAGGCTTCCCTGGTGCAAGAGGTGTTTGTCTGTTAAGAAGCCACAACAATGGGTCAGATCCCAGGGCCTCATTTTCCCAGTCAGAACAGACCTAGTCTCCAGAACTCTCTGCTACAGAGCACACATGGGGCAATAACTCTGAGGAGTGTTCCTTGAGGTTCCCTGGCTTGGGGAAGCCCTACCCGGACGGTGGGGCCTAGGCACTGTGGCCTCTTCCACTGACTTTCCAGGTAGCACTTTCCAGCCCCTTGTGATTTTCAGCTAAAGGCAGCCTGACACGGTCTCTTCCTTAGAGTCATAAAAGGTAGCCCAAGGGAGTGCTTATTCATGCTTCCCTGGTGCAACAGGTGTTTGTCTGTTAAGAAGCCACAACAATGGGTCTGCTCCCAGGGGCTTAGTTTCCCAGTGAGAACAGACCTAGTCTCCAGACCTCTCTGCTATCGAGCACATATGGGGCAATAGCTCTGAGGAGTGTTCCTTGAGGTTCCTCGGATTGGGGAAGCCCAATCCCGGCGGTGGGGCCTAGGCACTGTGGCCATTTCCACTGACTTTCCAGGTAGCACTTTCCAGCCCCTTGTGATTTTCAGCCAAAGGCAGCCTGGCAGGGTCTCTTCCTTAGAGTCATAAAAGGTAGCCCAAGGGAGTGCTTATTCAAGCTTCCCTGGTGCAACAGGTGTTTGTCTGTTAAGAAGCCACAACAATGGGTCTGCTCCCAGGGCCTGAATTTCCCAGTCAGAACATACCTAGTCTCCAGAGCTCAGTGTTACAGAGCACACATGGGGCAATAGCTCTCAGGAGTGTTCCTTGAGATTCGCTGGCTTGGGGAAGCCCTACCCGGGCGTTGGGGCCTAGGCACTGTGGCCTCTTCCACTGAATTTCCAGGTAGCACTTTCAAACCCCTTGTGATTTTCAGCCAAAGGCAGCCTGGCAGGGACTCTTCCTTAGAGTCATAAAAGGTAGCCCAAGGGAGTGCTTATTCAAGCTTCCCTGGTGCAACAGGTGTTTGTCTGTTAAGAAGCCACAACAATGGGTCTGCTCCCAGGGCCTGAATTTCCCAGTCAGAACATACCTAGTCTCCAGAGCTCAGTGTTACAGAGCACACATGGGGCAATAGCTCTGAGGAGAGTTCCTTGAGGTTCCCTGGCTTTGGGAAGCCCTACCCGGGCGGTGCGGCGTAGGCACTGTGGCCTCTTCCACTGACTTTCCACGTAGCACTTTCCAGCCACTTGTGATTTTCAGCCCCAGTGCAGCCTGGCAGGGTCTCTTCCTTAGAGTCATAAAAGGTAGCCCAAGGGAGTGCTTATCCAATCTTCCTTTGTGAAACAGGTGTTTGCTGTTAAGAAGTCACAAC
>JAGTYA010000902.1:0-16334 GCA_024291935.2 Okapia johnstoni | reverse complement strand
AGAAATCACAAGGGGGCTGGAAGTGATACCTGGAAAGTCAGTGAAGAAGAGTGCCTAGCAGTGCCTAGCTCCAAAGCCCAGGTAATTGGCTTCGACAGTGCCCTGGGAACGTGAAGGGAGCAGGTAAGGCCCTCCCTGGACAGAAGGCACTTTTTCCACATGTCTGCTCTGTAGCAGAGAGCTCTGGAGACTAGGTCTGTTCTGACTGGGGAAACTGAGGCCCCTGGGAGGCAGAGCCCATTGTTCTGGCGTCTTCACAGACCAAACACCTCTTGCACCAGGGAAGACTGAATAAGCAGTCCCTTGGGCTAACCTTTTTTGACTCTAAGGAAGAGACCATCTGCAAGGCTGCATCTGGCTGAAAATCACAAGGGGGCTGGAAGTGATACCTGGAAAGTCAGTGAAAGAGGGCCACAGTGCCTAGGCCCCAGCACCCAGGTAGGGCTTCCCAGGTGCAGGGAAGCCTCAAGGAACCCTCCTCAGAAGCTTTTTCCCCATGTCTGCTCTCTGTAGCAGAGAGCTCTGGAGACTAGTTCTGCTTCTGACTGGGAAACTGAGGCCCTGGGAGCAGAGCCATTGTTCTGGCGTCTTCACACAGCCAAAACAACCTCTTGCACCAGGGAAGACTGAATAAGCAGTCCCTTGGGGGCTACCTTTTTTTGACTCTAAGGAAGAGAGACCCTGCAAGGCTGCATCTGGCTTGAAAATCACAAGGGGCTGGGAAGTGATACCTGGAAAGTCAGTGAAAGAGGCCACAGTGCCTAGGCTCCAAAGCAGCACCAGGTAAGGCTTCGACAGAGGCAGGAACCTGAAGGAACCCCTCCTCAGCGCTATTTCCCCATGTCTCTGCTCTGTAGCAGAGAGCTCTGGAGACTAGGTCTCGTTCTGACTGGGAAACTGAGGCCCTGGGAGCAGAGCCATTGTTCTGGCGTCTTCACAGCCAAACACCTCTTGCACCAGGGAAGACTGAATAAAGCAGTCCCTTGGGCTACCTTTTTTGACTCTAAGGAAGAGACCCTGCAAGGCTGCATCTGGCATGAAAATCACAAGGGGCTGGGAAGTGATACCTGGAAAAGTCAGTGAAAGAGGCCACAGTGCCTAGGCTCCAAAGCCCAGGTAAGGCTTCCACAGTGCCCTGGAAAACGTGAAGGCCACCCTCCTCAGAGCTATTTCCACATGTCTGCTCTGTAGCAGAGAGCTCTGGAGACTAGGTCTGTTTCTGACTGGGAAACTGAGGCCCTGGGAGCAGAGCCATTGTTCTGGGCGTCTTCATCACAGCCAAACACCTCTTGCACCAGGGTAGAAGACTGAATAAGCAGTCCCTTGGGCTACCTTTTTTTGACTCTAAGGAAGGAGAGACCCTGCAAGGCTTGCATCCTGGATGAAAAATCACAAGGGGACTGGGAAGTGATACCTGGAAAAGTCAGTGAAAGAGGCCACAGTGCCTAGGCTCTCAGAAGCCGGGTAAGGGCTTCGGACAGTGCAGGGGAACGTGAAGGATACCCTCCTCAGAGCTATTTCCCCATGTCTGCTCTGTAGCTAGGACGAGCTCTGGAGACTAGGGTCTGTTCTGACTGGGAAAATGAGGCCCTGGGGAGCTGGAGTGCCAGACATTGTTCTGGCGTCTTTCACAGCCAAACACCTCTTGCACCAGGGAAGACTGAATAAGCAGCCGTCCCTTGGGCTACCTTTTTTTGACTCTAAGGAAGAGACCCTGCAAGGCTGCTTCTGGCTGAAAAATCACAAGGGGCTGAGGAAGTGATACCTGGAAAAGTCTCAGTGAAAGAGAGGTCCACAGTGCCTAGGCTCCAAAGCCCAGGTAGGGCTCCGACAGTGCCCTGGAAGCAGTGAAGGAGCCTCCCTCCACAGCGCTATTTCCCCATGTCTGCTCTGTAGCAGAGAGCTCTGGAGAACTAGGTCTGTTCTGACTGGGAAACTGAGGCCCTGGGAGCAGAGCCATTGTTCTGGCGTCTTCCACAGCCAAACACCTCTCTTGCACCAGGGGAGAGACTGAATAAGCAGTCCATTGGGCTACCTTTTTTGACTCTAAGAAGAGAGGACCTCTGCAAGGCTGCATCTGGGCTGAAAAAATCACAAGGGGCTGGGAAGTGATACCTGGAAAGTCAGTGAAAGAGGCCCACAGTGCCTAGGCTCCAAAAGCCCAGTAAGGCTTCCCCAACAGTGGGAGGCCTCAAGGCGAACCTTGAAGGACACTCTCCAACAGAGCTATTTTCCCCATGTCTGCTCTGTAGCAGAGAGCTCTGGAGAGACTAGGTCTGTTCTGACTGGGAAACTGAGGCCCTGGGAGCAGAGCCATTGTTCTGGCGTTCTTCACAGCCAAACACCTCTCTTGCAACAGGGTAAGACTGAAATAAGCAGTCCCTTGGGCTACCTTTTTTGACTCTAAGGAAGAGACCCTGCAAGGCTGCATCTGGCTGAAAATTCACAAGGGGCTGGGAAGTGATACTGGAAAGTCAGTGAAAAGAGGCCACAGTGCCTAGGCACCCAGCATCCGGGTATAGGGACTTCCCCAAGGCAGGGAGCCTCAAGGAACCTCACCTCTCAGAGCTATTTTCCCCATGTGTCTGCTCTGTAGCAGAGAGCTCTGGAAGACTAGGTCTGTTCTGACTGGGAAACTGAGGCCCTGGGAGCAGAGCCATTGTTCTGGCGTCTTCACAGCCAAACACCTCTTTGCACCAGGGAAGGACTGAATAAGCAGTCCCCTTTGGCGGCTACCTTTTTTTGACTCTAAGGAAGAGATCCCTGCAAAGGCTGCATCTGGCTGAAAATCACAAGGGGTGCTGGGAAGTGATACTGGAAAGTCAGTGAAAGAGGCCACATGTGCCTAGGCTCCAAAGCCCAGGTAAGGGCTTCGACAGTGCCCTGGAACGTGAAGGCACACTTCCACAGAACTTTTTCCGCTTTGTCATGTACTGCTCTGTAGCAGAGAGACTCTGGAGACTAAGGTCTGTTCTTGGTCTGACCTGGGAAACTGGATGGCCCTGGGAGCAGAGCCATTATTTCTGGCGTCTTCAACAGAGCCAAACACATCTTGCACCAGGGAAAGACTGAATATAGCAGTCCCTGGGCTACCTTTTTTGACTCTAAGGAAGAGACCCTGCAAGGCTGCATCTGGGCTGAAAATCACAAGGGGCTGGGAAGTGATACCTGGAAAGTCAGTGAAAGGAGGAAACAGCCAGTAGGCTCAAGCCCAGTGTAAGGGCTTGACAAGGGGCAGGGAGCGTGAAAGCGAACAACCTCTCCAGAGCTTTTTCCAGATGTTTTGCTCTGTAAGCAGAGAGCTCTGGAGACTAGGGTCTGTTCTGACTGGGGAAACTGAGGCCCTGGGACGCAGAGGCCATTGTTTTGAGCGGTAGTCACAGCCAAACACCTCTTGCACCAGGGAAGACTGAATAAAAGCTAGTCCCTTGGGCTAGTCTACTTTTGTGACTCTAAGGAAGAGACCCTTCAAGCCCTCTGGCTGAAAGACACAAGGGGCTGGGAAGTGATACCTGGAAAAGTCAGTGAGAAAGAGGGCCACAGTGCCTAGGCTCCAAAGCCCAGGTAATTGCTTTGACAGTGCCTGGAAGAAGGCAGTGACCTGCAGAGATACTTGTTCTACATGTCTGCACTGTGGAGAGAGCTCTGGATAGGTCGATCTGACGGGGATACTGAAGCCTGGGGGGAGTGCTGAGCTAAGCCATGGAAACTCTGGAAGGCGCTGTCCTTGCCAAGTGCTGCCTTCCACCAGGAGCCACTGGAATAACCTCCAGCCCAGGCTAATTTCCAGTCGGTCTGCAGGAAGTAGAGAGACGCGTGTAAGCCTCCATTGCGCTCTTCTTTTGTATCCCCACTGTCCTGACATCTCAGTAAGGCCAAGACAGATGCTCTTTGAGCAGAGAGCTCTAGTGAGCTAGCATGAGTTCTGACTGGAAACTGAGCCAATGAGGAAAAGCATCCATTGTTTGTGAAAACAGGCCACAGACACTGCTCTTCTGCAGCAGGGAAGAACTGACGTAGGCAGTCCCCTTGGCGGCTACCTCCATTTTGACCTCTAAGGAAGAGACGTACTTGCCAGCGTACTTGCTGCTTGGCTGAAAATCACTGATAGAGAGGGCTGCAGGGATCAGTAGATGACTCGTGGAAAGCTCAGTGAAAGCCCTAGGGACCAGCAGTGCCTAGGGCACCCACACCAACTCCGGTAAGGCTTCCAAAACATCAAGTGCCAGGGACCGCCTCAAGGAACACCTCCCTCAGCGCTTTTGCCTACCATGTTGTGCTCTATAGCACAGAGAGCCTCTGCGAGTTGGACAGGCTATATGTCTTGTATCTAGACTGGGACTAACACTGAGTGCCCTGGGAGGCAGAGCCATTGTTCACATGGCGTACTTCTGACATGCCATACATCACCTCTTCGCTGTGGGGAGGGAAGTACTGAATAGAGACACACTCCCTTGGGCTACCTTTTAGTTGCTCTACACCCAGGGGAAGAGACCCTCGGCAACAGGCTGCATCTAAGGCTGAAAAATACAATGGAGGCTGGGAACTGATACCTGGGTATAAGTACCAGGTGAACAGTGTGGCCCACAGTGCCTTAGGCATCCACCACTGCCCTAGAGTACAGAACCTTTCTGACGCAAGTGCAGGAACGTGATCAAGGACAACCCTCCACGAGCGACTTTTTCGCCATGTCTGCTACTGTAGCAGAGAAGCTCTGGAGACAAGGCCTGGTTTCTGACTGGGAAACTGACAGAGCCCTGGGGAGACTGCAGAGCCATGTGTTCTGGCGTCTTCACAGCCAAACAACACCGTCTTGCGCCAGGGATACTGATACAGAGAGCAATCGCTCCTTGGGCTACCTTTTTCTACGCTAAAGGAAGAGACCCTGCAAGGCTGCATTTCTGGCTGAAAAATCAAAAGGGGCTGGGAAAGTGGATACCTGGAAAGTCAAGTGAAATGAGGCCACAGTTGACCTAGGCCCCAAAGACCCAAGGTTGAAGGCTTCCCACAGGGCCAGTTGAGACTCAGAAAGGAACCCTCCACACGAGCTATTTCGCCATGTCATGCTCGTGTAGGCAGAGAGCTCTGGAGACTAGGACGCCTTACCTCTGTACTGTGAAACTGAGGCCCTGGGAGCAGAGCTCATTTGTATACTAAGGTCGTCTTCACAGCCAGCAAACACCTCTTGCAACCAGGGAAGACTGAACATAATCAGCACCTCCCACCTTGGGCTACTGACCTCTTTCTTGACTCTAAAGGAAGAGATGGCCCCTGCAAGGCTCTGCAATCTGGCTGAGAATGAATCACTAAGGGGCTGGGAAGAGACTAGCCCTGACGCTATGCAGTCAATCAGTGAAACGAGGCCACAGTGCTTATGCCCCCAAGGCACCAGGGTAGAGGCTTTTCCCCAGTGTAGCCTAGGAACGCCTCAAGGAACCCTCCTGCAACAGCTATTTCCCCATGGATTCTGCTCTGTAAGCAGAGAGAACTCTGGAGACTATAGTCTGAGTTCTGAGACTGGGAAAACTGTGAGAGCCCTGGGGAGCAGAGTCATTGTATTCTGGCGTCTGTCACAATAACCAAACACACTCTTGCACCAGGGAAGACTGAACAAAGCAAGTCCCTTGCGGGCTACCTTTATTTATGACTCTAAGGAAGAAGACCCTGCAGTAGACTGCATCTGGCTGAAAATCAAACAACGGGGCTGGCAAAGTGATACCTGGAAAGTCAGTTTGAAAACAGGCCACATCGAGTGGGCCCTAGGCTCCCACGAAGCCTGCCACGGTAAGGCTTCGACAGTGCTCTGGAACGTGAAGGCACCCTCCTCAGCTAGCTTTTTTCCCCATTGTCTGCTCTGTAGCAGAGAGCTCTGGAGGACTAGGTCTGTTCTGACTGGGAAAAACTGAAGAAGCCCTGGGAGCAGAGCAATTGTTCCTGTCGTCTTCACAGCCAACACCGTCGAACCTCTACTTGCACGCAGGGAAAGAGACAACGAATAAGCAGTCCTTGGGCCTACCTAGTTTTTGACTCTAAGGAAGACGACATACTGCAAGGCTGCCATCTGGGCTGAAAATCACAAGGGGCTGGGAAGTGATACCTGGGAAAGTCAGTGAAAGAGGCCACAGTGCCTAGGCCCCATAGATGCCCTAGGTAAGGAGCTTCCCCAAGTGCCAGAGAAAGCGCCTCAAGGAACGCTCGCTCCAAGCGCTATTTCCCGCTTGTACCTCGCTCTGTAGCTGAGAGCTCTTGGAGACTAGGTCTGTTCTGACTGGGAAACTGAGGCCCCTGGGAGCAGAGGCCATTGTTCTGGCGTCTTCACAGCCAAACCACTTCTCTTGCACCAGTGGAAGAGACTGAATAAGCAGTCCCTTGGGCTACCTTTTTTGACTCTATGGAAGAGGACCCTGCAAGGCTGCATCTGGCTGAAAATCAAAAGGGGCTGGGTAGAAGTGATACACTGGAAAGTTCAGTGAAAGAGGGCGCCACAGTGCCTAGGCTCTCCAAGCTACCAGGTAAGGCTTTCGAACAGCTGCCCGTGGAGCGGACAAGGCACCCGTCCGCTCGAGCGCTTTTTCCCACATGTCTGCTCTGTAGCAGAGAGCTCTGGAGACTAGGTCTGTTCTGACTGGCTGCGTAAACCTGAGGCCCTGGGAGCACTGAGCCATTGTTTCTGGCGTCTTCACAGCCAAACACCTCTTTGCACCAGGGAAGACTGAATAAGCAACCTCCCTTGGGTACCTTTTTGACTCTAAGGAAGAGAGTCCTGCAAGGCTGCATCTGGCTGAAAATCACAAGGGGCTGGGAAGTGAACACTGGAAAAGGTCAGTGAAAAGAGGCCACAGTGCCTAGGCTCCAAAGCACCAGGGTTAAGGCTTCCCCATTTGTGCACTGGGAGCCTGAAGGAACCTCCTCAGAGCTAGTTTCCCGTATGTCTGCTCTGTAGCAGAGAGCTCTGGAGACTAGGTCTGTTCTGACTGGGAAACCTGAGGCCCTGGGTGCAGAGCCATTGTTCTGGCGTCCTTCACACAGCCAAAACACAATCTTTGCACCAGGGAAGACCTTGAATAAGCAGTCCCATTGGGCTACTTTTTTGTACTCTAAGGAAGAGGACCCTGCCCCAAGGCTAATCCTGCATCTGGCTGGAACTAATCACAAGGGGGCTGGGTAAGTGATACCCTGGAAAGTCAGTGAAAGAGGCCACTATTGTGCCCTAGGCTCTCACATCGCCCCAGGTAAGGGTTCCTTCGACAGTGCTCTGGAACGTAAGAAGGCACCCTCCTCAGAGCTATTTCACCATGTCACATGCTCTGTAGCAGAGAGCTCCTGCAGAGCCTAGGTCTGTTCTGACTGGGCAATGAGGCCCCCCACTGGGAGCAGAGCCATTGTTCTGGCGTCTTCACAGCAAAGTTCCACTTCTCGCACCAGGGAAGACTGAATAAGCAGTCCCTTGGGCTTAACTTTTTTGACTCTAAAGGATAGAGTACCCTGCAAGGCTGCATCTGGCTGAAAATCACAAAAAGGGTGCGTATGGGAAAGTGCATACCTGGAAAGTCAGTGAAAGAGGGCAGCCATGCCTAGGCTCCTAAAAAAGCCCCGGGTAGGGTCTTCCCCCAGTGGCCTGGGAGCCTCGCATAGGCACCCTTCCACAGCGCATTTTTCCCCATGACTCTGCTCTGTAGCAGAGAGCTCTGGAGAAGAACTAGGTACTGTTCTGACTGGGAAACTGAGGTCCTTGGGAGCAGAGCCATTGTTCTGGCGTCTTCACAGCAAACACCTCTTGCACCAGGGAAGACTGAATAAGCAGTCCCTTGGGCTACCTTTTTTGACTCTAAGGAAGAGAAAAGCTCATGCAAGGGGCTGCATCTGCTCTGGAAAATCACAAGGGGCTGGGAAGTAGATTTAGACCTGGAAACCGTCAGTGAAGAGAGGCACACAGTGCCTAGAGCTCCAAAGCCCAGGTCAAGGGCTTCGAACAGTGCCTGGATACGTGAAGGCACCCTCCTCAGAGCTTTTTCCCCATGTCTGCTCTGTAGCAGAGAGCTCTTTCTGAGAGACTAGGTCTGTTTCTGACTCTGGGAAAACTGAGGCCCTGGGAGCAGAGCCATTGTAGTTTGGCGTCTTCACAGCCAAACACCTCTTGCACCAGGGAAAGACTGAATAAGCAAGTCCCTTGGGCCTACCTTTTTTGACTCTAAGGAAGAGACCGGCTGCAAGGCTTGCATCTGGCTGAAATTCACAAGGGCTGGGAAGTGATACCTGGAAAGGTCAGTGAAAGAAGAAAGGGCCACCAGTGCATAGGCCCTCAAGGCACCGGGTAGGGCTTCCCCTAAGGCAGGGAGCCTCAAGGACAGTCTCAACACTATTTCCCCTGATTGTTCTGCTCTGTACTCCAGAGAACCTCTGGAGACTGCCTGACTCTGACTGGGAATCTGAGTCCCTGGGAGCAGAGCCACGTGTTCTGGGGTCAGGTCACAGCACACCTGCACCAGGGAAGGTGATATAGGCCCCTTGGGCTAGCAGTGGACTTAATCGAAGTGATCCTACACTGCATCTGGCTGATAATCACTAGGCGCTGGGAAGTGATACTTGCAACAGCCAGTGAAAGAGGCCACAGTGCCTAGGCTCCAGGGACCAGGGTAAGGCTTCGAACAGTTACCCTGACAACGTGAAGGCACCTTCCACAGCGCTTTTTCTCCATGTATTCTGCTCTGTAGCAGAGGAGCTCTGGAGACTAGGTCTGTTCTGACTGGGAAACTGAGTTGCCTGGCGAGCAGAGCCAATGTTCACGGCGTCTTTCACAGCCAAACACCTCTTGCACCAGAGGAAGACTGAATAATGCAAGTCCCTTGGGCTACCTTTTTTGACTCTAAGGAAAGAGACCCTGCAAGGCTGCATCTGGCTGAAAAATCACAAAGGGGCTGGGAAGTGATACCTGGAAAGTCAGTGAATAGAAAGGCCACAGTTGCCTAAGGCTCCAAAAGCCCAGGTAAGGCTTCGACTCTTAATGCCCTGGAACAGTGAAGGCACCCCTCCACAGCGCTATTTCCCCATGTCTGCTCTGTAGCAGAGAGCTCGATGGAGACTAGGGTCTGTCTTATGACTGGGAAACTGAGGCCCTGGGAGCAGAGCCATTGTTCTGGCGTCTTCCAGCCAAACACCTCTTGCACCATTGGAAGACTGAATAAATAAGTCCCTTGGGCTACCTTTTTTGACTCTAAGGAAGAGTACCCTGCAAGGCTGCATCTGGCTGAAAATCACAAGGGGCTGGGAAGTGATACCTGGAAAGTCAGTGAAAGAGGTGGCCACAGGCTGCCTAGGCTCCAAAGCCCCAGGTAAGGCTTCGACAGTGCAGGGAACGTGAAGGATGAGAAGCCTCCTCCACAATCGCTACTTTCCCCATGTCTGCTCTGTAGCAGAGAGCTCTGGAGATATTCTAGGTCATGTTCTGACTGGGAAACTGAGGCCCTGGGGAGCAGAGCCATGAGTTTGGCGTCTTCACAGCCAAAACACCTCTTGCACCAGGGGAAGACTGAATAAGCCAGTCCACTTGGGCACACCTTTTTTGACTCTAAGGAAGAGATCCTGCAAGGCTGCATCTGGCTGAAAATCACAAGGGGCTGGGAAGTGATTACCTGGAAAGTCAGTGAAAGAGGCCACAGTGCCTAGGCTCCAAAGCCCAGGTAAGGCTTCGACAGTGCCCTGGAACGTGAAGGCACCCTCCACAGCGCTTTTTCCCCATGTCTGCTCTGTAGCAGAGAGCTCTGGAGACTAGGTCTGTTCTGACTGGGAAACTGAGGGTTCTGGCGTCTTCACAGCCAAACACCTCTTGCACCAGGGAAGACTGAATAAGCAGTCCCTTGGGCTACCTTTTTTGACTCTAAGGAAGAGACCCTGCAAGGCTGCATCTGGCTGAAAATCACAAGGGGCTGGGAAGTGATACCTGGAAAGTCAGTGAAAGAGGCCACAGTGCCTAGGCTCCAAAGCCCAGGTAAGGCTTCGACAGTGCCCTGGAACGTGAAGGCACCCTCCACAGCGCTATTTCCCATGTCTGCTCTGTAGCAGAGAGCTCTGGAGACTAGGTCTGTTCTGACTGGGAAACTGAGGCCCTGGGAGCAGAGCCATTGTTCTGGCGTCTTCACAGCCAAACACCTCTTGCACCAGGGAAGACTGAATAAGCAGTCCCTTGGGCTACCTTTTTTGACTCTAAGGAAGAGACCCTGCAAGGCTGCATCTGGCTGAAAATCACAAGGGCTGGGAAGTGATACCTGGAAAGTCAGTGAAAGAGGCCACAGTGCCTAGGCTCCAAAGCACAGGGGTAAGGCTTTCGACAGTGCCCTGGAACGCCTCAAGGAACCCTCCACAGCGCTATTTCCCCATGTCTGCTCTGTAGCAGAGAGCTCTGGAGACTAGGTCTGTTCTGACTGGGAAACTGAGGCCCTGGGAGCAGAGCCATTGTTCTGGCGTCTTCACAGCCAAACACCTCTTGCACCAGGGAGGGAAGACTGAATAAGCAGTCCCTTGGGCTACCTTTTTTGACTCTAAGGAAGAGACCCTGCAAGGCTGCATCTGGCTGAAAATCACAAGGGGCTGGGAAGTGATACCTGGAAAGTCAGTGAAAGAGGCCACAGTGCCTAGGCTCCAAAGCCCAGGTAAGGCTTCGACAGTGCCCTGGAACGTGAAGGCACCCTCCACAGCGCTTTTTCCCCATGTCTGCTCTGTAGCAGAGAGCTCTGGAGACTAGGTCTGTTCTGACTGGGAAACTGAGGCCCTGGGAGCAGAGCCATTGTTCTGGCGTCTTCACAGCCAAACACCTCTTGCACCAGGGAAGACTGAATAAGCAGTCCCTTGGGCTACCTTTTTTGACTCTAAGGAAGAGACCCTGCAAGGCTGCATCTGGCTGAAAATCACAAGGGGCTGGGAAGTGATACCTGGAAAGTCAGTGAAAGAGGCCACAGTGCCTAGGCTCCAAAGCCCAGGTAAGGGCTTCGACAGTGCCCTGGAACCTGAAGGCACCCTCCACAGCGCTTTTTCCCCATGTCTGCTCTGTAGCAGAGAGCTCTGGAGACTAGGTCTGTTCTGACTGGGAAACTGAGGCCCTGGGAGCAGAGCCATTGTTCTGGCGTCTTCACAGCCAAAACACCTCTTGCACCAGGGAAGACTGAATAAGCAGTCCCTTGGGCTACCTTTTTTGACTCTAAGGAAGAGACCCTGCAAGGCTGCATCTGGCTGAAAATCACAAGGGGCTGGGAAGTGATACCTGGAAAGTCAGTGAAAGAGGCCACAGTGCCTAGGCTCCAAAGCCCAGGTAAGGCTTCGACAGTGCCCTGGAACGTGAAGGAAACCTCCACAGAGCTATTTCCCCATGTCTGCTCTGTAGCAGAGAGCTCTGGAGACTAGGTCTGTTCTGACTGGGAAACTGAGGCCCTGGGAGCAGAGCCATTGTTCTGGCGTCTTCACAGCCAAACACCTCTTGCACCAGGGAAGACTGAATAAGCAGTCCCTTGGGCTACCTTTTTTGACTCTAAGGAATAGACCCTGCAAGGCTGCATCTGGCTGAAAATCACAAGGGGCTGGGAAGTGATACCTGGAAAGTCAGTGAAAGAGGCCACAGTGCCTAGGCTCCAAAGCCCAGGTAAGGCTTCGACAGTGCCCTGGAACGTGAAGGCACCCTCCACAGCGCTTTTTCCCCATGTCTGCTCTGTAGCAGAGAGCTCTGGAGACTAGGTCTGTTCTGACTGGGAAACTGAGGCCCTGGGAGCAGAGCCATTGTTCTGGCGTCTTCACAGCCAAACACCTCTTGCACCAGGGAAGACTGAATAAGCAGTCCCTTGGGCTACCTTTTTTGACTCTAAGGAAGAGACCCTGCAAGGCTGCATCTGGCTGAAAATCACAAGGGGCTGGGAAGTGATACCTGGAAAGTCAGTGAAAGAGGCCACAGTGCCTAGGCCCCAAAGCCCAGGTAGGGCTTCGACAGTGCCCTGGAGCGTGAAGGCACCCTCCACAGAGCTATTTCCCCATGTCTGCTCTGTAGCAGAGAGCTCTGGAGACTAGGTCTGTTCTGACTGGGAAACTGAGGCCCTGGGAGCAGAGCCATTGTTCTGGCGTCTTCACAGCCAAACACCTCTTGCACCAGGGAAGACTGAATAAGCAGTCCCTTGGGCTACCTTTTTTGACTCTAAGGAAGAGACCCTGCAAGGCTGCATCTGGCTGAAAATCACAAGGGGCTGGGAAGTGATACCTGGAAAGTCAGTGAAAGAGGCCACAGTGCCTAGGCTCCAAAGCCCAGGTAAGGGCTTCGACAGTGCCCTGGAACGTGAAGGCACCCTCCACAGCGCTTTTTCCCCATGTCTGCTCTGTAGCAGAGAGCTCTGGAGACTAGGTCTGTTCTGACTGGGAAAACTGAGGCCCTGGGAGCAGAGCCATTGTTCTGGCGTCTTCACAGCCAAACACCTCTTGCACCAGGGAAGACTGAATAAGCAGTCCCTTGGGCTACCTTTTTTGACTCTAAGGAAGAGACCCTGCAAGGCTGCATCTGGCTGAAAATCACAAGGGGCTGGGAAGTGATACCTGGAAAGTCAGTGAAAGAGGCCACAGTGCCTAGGCTCCAAAGCCCAGGTAAGGCTTCGACAGTGCCCTGGAACGTGAAGGCACCCTCCACAGCGCTTTTTCCCCATGTCTGCTCTGTAGCAGAGAGCTCTGGAGACTAGGTCTGTTCTGACTGGGAAACTGAGGCCCTGGGAGCAGAGCCATTGTTCTGGCGTCTTCACAGCCAAACACCTCTTGCACCAGGGAAGACTGAATAAGCAGTCCCTTGGGCTACCTTTTTTGACTCTAAGGAAGAGACCCTGCAAGGCTGCATCTGGCTGAAAATCACAAGGGGCTGGGAAGTGATACCTGGAAAGTCAGTGAAAGAGGCCACAGTGCCTAGGCTCCAAAGCCCAGGTAAGGCTTCGACAGTGCCCTGGAACGTGAAGGCACCCTCCACAGCGCTTTTTCCCCATGTCTGCTCTGTAGCAGAGAGCTCTGGAGACTAGGTCTGTTCTGACTGGGAAACTGAGGCCCTGGGAGCAGAGCCATTGTTCTGGCGTCTTCACAGCCAAACACCTCTTGCACCAGGGAAGACTGAATAAGCAGTCCCTTGGGCTACCTTTTTTGACTCTAAGGAAGAGACCCTGCAAGGCTGCATCTGGCTGAAAATCACAAGGGGCTGGGAAGTGATACCTGGAAAGTCAGTGAAAGAGGCCACAGTGCCTAGGCCCCAGCACCCGGGTAGGGCTTCCCCAAGGCAGGGAGCCTCAAGGAACCCTCCTCAGAGCTATTTCCCCATGTCTGCTCTGTAGCAGAGAGCTCTGGAGACTAGGTCTGTTCTGACTGGGAAACTGAGGCCCTGGGAGCAGAGCCATTGTTCTGGCGTCTTCACAGCCAAACACCTCTTGCACCAGGGAAGACTGAATAAGCAGTCCCTTGGGCTACCTTTTTTGACTCTAAGGAAGAGACCCTGCAAGGCTGCATCTGGCTGAAAATCACAAGGGGCTGGGAAGTGATACCTGGAAAGTCAGTGAAAGAGGCCACCATGCCTAGGCTCCAAAGCCAAGCTAAGGCTTCGGCAGTGCCCTGGAACGTGAAGGCACCCACTTCAGAGCTATTTCCCCATGTCTGCTCTGTAGCAGAGAGCTCTGGAGACTAGGTCTGTTCTGACTGGGAAACTGAGGCCCTGGGAGCAGAGCCATTGTTCTGGCGTCTTCACAGCCAAACACCTCTTGCACCAGGGAAGACTGAATAAGCAGTCCCTTGGGCTACCTTTTTTGACTCTAAGGAAGAGACCCTGCAAGGCTGCATCTGGCTGAAAATCACAAGGGGCTGGGAAGTTATACCTGGAAAGTCAGTGAAAGAGGCCACAGTGCCTAGGCTCCAAAGCCCAGGTAAGGCTTCGACAGTGCCCTGGAACGTGAAGGCACCCTCCACAGCGCTTTTTCCCCATGTCTGCTCTGTAGCAGAGAGCTCTGGAGACTAGGTCTGTTCTGACTGGGAAACTGAGGCCCTGGGAGCAGAGCCATTTTTCTGGCGTCTTCTCAGCCAAACACCTCTTGCACCAGGGTAGACTGAATAAGCAGTCCCTTGGGCTACCTTTTTTCACTCTAAGGAAGAGACCCTGCAAGGCTGCATCTGGCTGAAAATCACAAGGGGCTGGGAAGTGATACCTGGAAAGTCAGTGAAAGAGGCCACAGTGCCTAGGCCCCAGCAACTGGGTAGGGCTTCCCAAAGGCAGGGAGCCTCAAGGAACCCTCCTCAGAGCTATTTCCCCATGTCTGCTCTGTAGCAGAGAGCTCTGGAGACTAGGTCTGTTCTGACTGGGAAACTGAGGCCCTGGGAGCAGAGCCATTGTTCTGGCGTCTTCACAGCCAAACACCTCTTGCACCAGGGAAGACTGAATAAGCAGTCCCTTGGGCTACCTTTTTTGACTCTAAGGAAGAGACCCTGCAAGGCTGCATCTGGCTGAAAATCACAAGGGGCTGGGAAGTGATACCTGGAAAGTCAGTGAAAGAGGCCACAGTGCCTAGGCTCCAAAGCCCAGGTAAGGCTTCGACAGTGCCCTGGAACGTGAAGGCACCCTCCACAGCGCTTTTTCCACAAGTCTGCTCTGTAGCAGAGGGCTCTGGAGACTAGGTCTGTTCTGACTGGGAAACTGAGGCCCTGGGAGCAGAGCCATTGTTCTGGCGTCTTCACAGCCAAACACCTCTTGCACCAGGGAAGACTGAATAAGCAGTCCCTTGGGCTACCTTTTTTGACTCTAAGGAAGAGACCCTGCAAGGCTGCATCTGGCTGAAAATCACAAGGGGCTGGGAAGTGATACCTGGAAAGTCAGTGAAAGAGGCCACAGTGCCTAGACCCCAGCACCCGGGTAGGGCTTCCCCAAGGCAGGGAGCCTCAAGGAACCCTCCTCAGAGCTATTTCCCCATGTCTGCTCTGTAGCACAGAGCTCTGGAGACTAGGTCTGTTTTGACTGGGAAACTGAGGCCCTGGGAGCAGAGCCATTGTTCTGGCGTCTTCACAGCCAAACACCTCTTGCACCAGGGAAGACTGAATAAGCAGTCCCTTGGGCTACCTTTTTTGACTCTAAGGAAGAGACCCTGCAAGGCTGCATCTGGCTGAAAATCACAAGGGGCTGGGAAGTGATACCTGGAAAGTCAGTGAAAGAGGCCACAGTGCCTAGGCTCCAAAGCCCAGGTAAGGCTTCGACAGTGCCCTGGAACGTGAAGGCACCCTCCACAGCGCTTTTTCGCCATGTCTGCTCTGTAGCATAGAGCTCTGGAGACTACGTCTGTTCTGACTGGGAAACTGAGGCCCTGGGAGCAGAGCCATTTTTCTGGCGTCTTCACAGCCAAACACCTCTTGCACCAGGGAAGACTGAATAAGCAGTCCCTTGGGCTACCTTTTTTGACTCTAAGGAAGAGACCCTGCAAGGCTGCATCTGGCTGAAAATCACAAGGGGCTGGGAAGTGATACCTGGAAAGTCAGTGAAAGAGGCCACCGTGCCTAGGCCCCAGCACCCGGGTAGGGCTTCCCCAAGGCAGGGAGCCTCAAGGAACCCTCCTCAGAGCTATTTCCCCATGTCTGCTCTGTAGCAGAGAGCTCTGGAGACTAGGTCTGTTCTGACTGGGAAACTGAGGCCCTGGGAGCAGAGCCATTGTTCTGGAGTTTTCACAGCCAAACACCTCTTGCACCAGGGAAGACTGAATAAGCAGTCCCTTGGGCTACCTTTTCTGACTCTAAGGAAGAAACCCTGCAAGGCTGCATCTGGCTGAAAATCACAAGGGGCTGGGAAGTGATACCTGGAAAGTCAGTGAAAGAGGCCACAGTGCCTAGGCTCCAAAGCCCAGGAAAGTCTTCGACAGTGCCTGGAACGTGAAGGCACCCTCCACAGCGCTTTTTCCCATGTCTGCTCTGTAGCAGAGAGCTCTGGAGACTAGGTCTGTTCTGACTGGGAAACTGAGGCCCTGGGAGCAGAGCCATTGTTCTGGCGTCTTCACAGCCAAACACCTCTTGCACCAGGGAAGACTGAATAAGCAGTCCCTTGGGCTACCTTTTTTGACTCTAAGGAAGAGACCCTGCAAGGCTGCATCTGGCTGAAAATCACAAGGGGCTGGGAAGTGATACCTGGAAAGTCAGTGAAAGAGGCCACAGTGCCTAGGCTCCGAAGCCCAGGTAAGGCTTCGACAGTGCCCTGGAACGTGAAGGAACCCTCCACAGCGCTTTTTCCACATGTCTGCTCTGTAGAAGAGGGCTCTGGAGACTAGGTCTGTTCTGACTTGGAAACTGAAGCCCTGGGAGCG
>JAGTYA010000901.1:0-16348 GCA_024291935.2 Okapia johnstoni | reverse complement strand
GAAAGGGGGGTCCAATCCCCTTCCTGAATGCCACCGCAATCCCTACATTCCCTCGCACCTCCAGAGCGGGACTCTCGCCTCTCCTGAGGTTCGAGAAGAGGCCCAAGGGGCCCAGTTCCGGCCGCAAGACCAAAGGGTCCCCGAGGAACCCCCATCGGCAAGCGAGTCCCAGTTCCCTGGACGTGAGGCGAGGGGAAGCCCAGCAGCCCCTTGGCGATGTCAAAGGAGGCCTGGACTTCTCAGAGGCAACAAGAGAGGCTCCCCGAGGCGCCACGCCCCCCCCGATTCAGAGAGGCCCACCCCCCCGCTTCCCCCTGCGCCGCGCGGAAAAGCACGACCTTCGCCTTCGCCCCTGCATTCGAGGGGAAGCCCGATTGCCTTGGCTGTGACCGCTGAGAGAGAAAGGCTGAGTCCCCTCGACTCCCCCTGGAGGCCACCCCACAGGTGCCAGTTATACCTGTCCCCTCCCCCCCCCTCCGGGGACCCCCACCGCCGCAAGTCGAGAACACCCCCGTGAGGCCACGCCCATAGAGGGAGGAGGCGCTTTTCCCTTGCAGGGCATGGAGAGCATGCCCCGGCACCTGTTCCGGCTCCGAACGGGGCTTGACTCCTTGCGGGCGACTCCAGGTGTCCCCCGAGATCCCCGGGCCAACCTGCCAAGAAAGCGGGGCTTCCCGCCACACACCGCGAGGGCGTCCCCCGGGCCCCCCCTCCTTGCGAGACGGGGCCCTTGGGATCTGCAGCGACGCGAGAGCCGTCCTGCCTTCTCTCTGGCGCTGCAACGGAGGCTGGACTCCCTCTAGGCGCCCCCAGAGGTTCCCTGGGATACCCGTGTCCACAGGCGAGCGGAACCCTGAGTCTCCAGAGGCCGCTCGCGAGGGGCCCCCCCGTCGCCGTCGGCCCCCTCCTCTCGAAAGGGGGGTCCAATCCCCTTCCTGAATGCCATCGCAATCCCTACATTCCCTCGCACCTCCAGAGCGGGACTCTCGCCTCTCCTGAGGTTCGAGAAGAGGCCCCAAGGGGCCAGTTCCGGCCGCAAGACCAAAGGTCCCCGAGGAACCCCCATCGGCAAGCGAGTCCAGTTCCCTGGACGTGAGGCGAGGGGAAGCCCAGCAGCCCCTGGCGATGTCAAGGGAGGCCTGGACTTCTCAGAGGCAACAAGAGAGGCTCCCCGAGGCGCCACGCCCCCGATTCAGAGAGGCCACCCCCGCTTCCCCCTGCGCCGCGCGGAAAAGCACGACCTTCGCCCCTGCATTCGAGGGGAAGCCCGATTGCCCTTGGCTGTGACCGGAGAGAAAGGCTGAGTCCCCTCGACTCCCTGGAGGCCACCCCACAGGTGCCAGTTATACCTGTCCCCTCCCCCCCCTCCGGGGACCCCCGAGGGTCCTAGCTCCATGCCTGACGCGGACCCAGGGCGCTGCAGCGCCTCCTGGCGAATCCCGAGGCTGCTCGGGCCCCTGTCCGCTCGAAAGGAGGCATGGCGACCCCGCTGGGCTAACGGGGGAGACGGGCCGGGGTACCCGCCGCAACTCGAGAATGCACCGCCGCAAGTCGAGAACACCCCCGTGAGGCCACGCCCATAGAGGGAGGAGGCGCGCTTTTCCCTTGCAGGGCATGGAGAGCATGCCCCGGCACCTGTTCCCGGCTCCGAACGGGGCTTGACTCCTTGCGGGCGACTCCAGGTGTCCCCCGAGATCCCCGGGCCAACCTGCCAAGAAAGCGGGGCTTCCCGCCACACCGCGAGGGCGTCCCCCGGGCCCCCCCTCCTTGCGAGACGGGGCCCTTGGGATCTGCAGCGACGCGAGAGCCGTCCTGCCTTCTCTCTGGCGCTGCAACGGAGGCTGGACTCCCTCTAGGCGCCCCCAGAGGTTCCCTGGGATACCCGTGTCCACAGGCGAGCGGAACCCTGAGTCTCCAGAGGCCGCTCGCGAGGGGCCCCCCGTCGCCGTCGGCCCCTCCTCTCGAAAGGGGGGTCCAATCCCCTTCCTGAATGCCATCGCAATCCCTACATTCCCTCGCACCTCCAGAGCGGGACTCTCGCCTCTCCTGAGGTTCGAGAAGAGGCCCCAAGGGGCCAGTTCCGGCCGCAAGACCAAAGGTCCCCGAGGAACCCCCATCGGCAAGCGAGTCCAGTTCCCTGGACGTGAGGCGAGGGGAAGCCCAGCAGCCCCTGGCGATGTCAAAGGAGGCCTGGACTTCTCAGAGGCAACAAGAGAGGCTCCCCGAGGCGCCACGCCCCCGATTCAGAGAGGCCACCCCCCGCTTCCCCCTGCGCCGCGCGGAAAAGCACGACCTTCGCCCCTGCATTCGAGGGGGAAGCCCGATTGCCCTTGGCTGTGACCGGAGAGAAAGGCTGAGTCCCCTCGACTCCCTGGAGGCCACCCCACAGGTGCCAGTTATACCTGTCCCCTCCCCCCCCCCGGGGACCCCCGAGGGTCCTAGCTCCATGCCTGACGCGGACCCAGGGCGCTGCAGCGCCTCCTGGCGAATCCCGAGGCTGCTCGGGCCCCTGTCCGCTCGAAAGGAGGCATGGCGACCCCGCTGGGCTAACGGGGGAGACGGGCCGGGGTACCCGCCGCAACTCGAGAATGCACCGCCGCAAGTCGAGAACACCCCCGTGAGGCCACGCCCATAGAGGGAGGAGGCGCTTTTCCCTTGCAGGGCATGGAGAGCATGCCCCGGCACCTGTGTTCCGGCTCCGAACGGGGCTTGACTCCTTGCGGGCGACTCCAGGTGTCCCCCGAGATCCCCGGGCCAACCTGCCAAGAAAGCGGGGCTTCCCGCCACACCGCGAGGAGCGTCCCCCGGGCCCCCCTCCTTGCGAGACGGGGCCCTTGGGATCTGCAGCGACGCGAGAGCCGTCCTGCCTTCTCTCTGGCGCTGCAACGGAGGCTGGACTCCCTCTAGGCGCCCCCAGAGGTTCCCTGGGATACCCGTGTCCACAGGCGAGCGGAACCCTGAGTCTCCAGAGGCCGCTCGCGAGGGGCCCCCCCGTCGCCGTCGGCCCCCTCCTCTCGAAAGGGGGGTCCAATCCCCTTCCTGAATGCCATCGCAATCCCTACATTCCCTCGCACCTCCAGAGCGGGACTCTCGCCTCTCCTGAGGTTCGAGAAGAGGCCCCAAGGGGCCAGTTCCGGCCGCAAGACCAAAGGTCCCCGAGGAACCCCCATCGGCAAGCGAGTCCAGTTCCCTGGACGTGAGGCGAGGGGAAGCCCAGCAGCCCCTGGCGATGTCAAAGGAGGCCTGGACTTCTCAGAGGCAACAAGAGAGGCTCCCCGAGGCGCCACGCCCCCGATTCAGAGAGGCCACCCCCGCTTCCCCCTGCGCCGCGCGGAAAAGCACGACCTTCGCCCCTGCATTCGAGGGGAAGCCCGATTGCCCTTGGCTGTGACCGGAGAGAAAGGCTGAGTCCCCTCGACTCCCTGGAGGCCACCCCACAGGTGCCAGTTATACCTGTCCCCTCCCCCCCTCCGGGGACCCCCGAGGGTCCTAGCTCCATGCCTGACGCGGACCCAGGGCGCTGCAGCGCCTCCTGGCGAATCCCGAGGCTGCTCGGGCCCCTGTCCGCTCGAAAGGAGGCATGGCGACCCCGCTGGGCTAACGGGGGAGACGGGCCGGGGTACCCGCCGCAACTCGAGAAATGCACCGCCGCAAGTCGAGAACACCCCCGTGAGGCCACACGCCCATAGAGGGAGGAGGCGCTTTTCCCCTTGCAGGGCATGGAGAGCATGCCCCGGCACCTGTTCCGGCTCCGAACGGGGCTTGACTCCTTGCGGGCGACTCCAGGTGTCCCCCGAGATCCCCGGGCCAACCTGCCAAGAAAGCGGGGCTTCCCGCCACACCGCGAGGGCGTCCCCCGGGCCCCCCCTCCTTGCGAGACGGGGCCCTTGGGATCTGCAGCGACGCGAGAGCCGTCCTGCCTTCTCTCTGGCGCTGCAACGGAGGCTGGACTCCCTCTAGGCGCCCCCAGAGGTTCCCTGGGATACCCGTGTCCACAGGCGAGCGGAACCCTGAGTCTCCAGAGGCCGCTCGCGAGGGGCCCCCCGTCGCCGTCGGCCCCCCTCCTCTCGAAAGGGGGGTCCAATCCCCTTCCTGAATGCCATCGCAATCCCTACATTCCCTCGCACCTCCAGAGCGGGACTCTCGCCTCTCCTGAGGTTCGAGAAGAGGCCCCAAGGGGCCAGTTCCGGCCGCAAGACCAAAGTTCCCCGAGGAACCCCCATCGGCAAGCGAGTCCAGTTCCCTGGACGTGAGGCGAGGGGAAGCCCAGCAGCCCCTGGCGATGTCAAAGGAGGCCTGGACTTCTCAGAGGCAACAAGAGAGGCTCCCCGAGGCGCCACGCCCCCGATTCAGAGAGGCCACCCCCGCTTCCCCCCCTGCGCCGCGCGGAAAAAGCACGACCTTCGCCCCTGCATTCGAGGGGAAGCCCGATTGCCCTTGGATGTGACCGGAGAGAAAGGCTGAGTCCCCTCGACTCCCTGGAGGCCACCCCACAGGTGCCAGTTATACCTGTCCCCTCCCCCCCCTCCGGGGAACCCCGAGGGTCCTAGCTCCATGCCTGACGCGGACCCAGGGCGCTGCAGCGCCTCCTGGCGAATCCCGAGGCTGCTCGGGCCCCTGTCCACTCGAAAGGAGGCATGGCGACCCCGCTGGGATAACGGGGTGACAGGCCGGGGTACCCGCCGCAACTCAAGAATGCACCGCCGCAAGTCGAGAACACCCCCGTGAGGCCACGCCCATAGAGGGAGGAGGCGCTTTTCCCTTGCAGGGCATGGAGAGCATGCCCCGGCACCTGTTCCGGCTCCGAACGGGGCTTGACTCCTTGCGGGCGACTCCAGGTGTCCCCCGAGATCCCCGGGGCCAACCTGCCAAGAAAGCGGGGCTTCCCGCCACACCGCGAGAGGGCGTCCCCCGGGCCCCCCTCCTTGCGAGACGGGGCCCTTGGGATCTGCAGCGACGCGAGAGCCGTCCTGCCTTCTCTCTGGCGCTGCAACGGAGGCTGGACTCCCTCTAGGCGCCCCCAGAGGTTCCCTGGGATACCCGTGTCCACAGGCGAGCGGAACCCTGAGTCTCCAGAGGCCGCTCGCGAGGGGCCCCCCCGTCGCCGTCGGCCCCTCCTCTCGAAAGGGGGGTCCAATCCCCTTCCTGAATGCCATCGCAATCCCTACATTCCCTCGCACCTCCAGAGCGGGACTCTCGCCTCTCCTGAGGTTCGAGAAGAGGCCCCCAAGGGGCCAGTTCCGGCCGCAAGACCAAAGGTCCCCGAGGAACCCCCATCGGCAAGCGAGTCCAGTTCCCTGGACGTGAGGCGAGGGGAAGCCCAGCAGCCCCTGGCGATGTCAAAGGAGGCCTGGACTTCTCAGAGGCAACAAGAGAGGCTCCCCGAGGCGCCACGCCCCCGATTCAGAGAGGCCACCCCCGCTTCCCCCTGCGCCCGCGCGGAAAAGCACACGACCTTCGCCCCTGCATTCGAGGGGAAGCCCGATTGCCCTTGGCTGTGACCGGAGAGAAAGGGCTGAGTCCCCTCGACTCCCTGGAGGCCACCCCACAGGTGCCAGTTATACCTGTCCCCTCCCCCCCTCCGGGGGACCCCCGAGGGTCCTAGCTCCATGCCTGACGCGGACCCAGGGCGCTGCAGCGCCTCCTGGCGAATCCCGAGGCTGCTCGGGCCCCTGTCCGCTCGAAAGGAGGCATGGCGACCCCGCTGGGCTAACGGGGGGAGACGGGCCGGGGTACCCGCCGCAACTCGAGAATGCACCGCCGCAAGTCGAGAACACCCCCGTGAGGCCACGCCCATAGAGGGAGGAGGCGCTTTTCCCTTGCAGGGCATGGAGAGCATGCCCCGGCACCTGTTCCGGCTCCGAACGGGGCTTGACTCCTTGCGGGCGACTCCAGGTGTCCCCCGAGATCCCCGGGCCAACCTGCCAAGAAAGCGGGGCTTCCCGCCACACCGCGCGAGGGCGTCCCCCGGGCCCCCCTCCTTGCGAGACGGGGCCCCTTGGGATCTGCAGCGACGCGAGAGCCGTCCTGCCTTCTCTCTGGCGCTGCAACGGAGGCTGGACTCCCTCTAGGCGCCCCCAGAGGTTCCCTGGGATACCCGTGTCCACAGGCGAGCGGAACCCTGAGTCTCCAGAGGCCGCTCGCGAGGGGCCCCCCGTCGCCGTCGGCCCCTCCTCTCGAAAGGGGGGTCCAATCCCCTTCCTGAATGCCATCGCAATCCCTACATTCCCTCGCACCTCCAGAGCGGGACTCTCGCCTCTCCTGAGGTTCGAGAAGAGGCCCCAAGGGGCCAGTTCCGGCCGCAAGACCAAAGGTCCCCGAGGAACCCCCATCGGCAAGCGAGTCCAGTTCCCTGGACGTGAGGCGAGGGGAAGCCCAGCAGCCCCTGGCGATGTCAAAGGAGGCCTGGACTTCTCAGAGGCAACAAGAGAGGCTCCCCGAGGCGCCACGCCCCCGATTCAGAGAGGCCACCCCCGCTTCCCCCTGCGCCGCGCGGAAAAGCACGACCTTCGCCCCTGCATTCGAGGGGAAGCCCGATTGCCCTTGGCTGTGACCGGAGAGAAAGGCTGAGTCCCCTCGACTCCCTGGAGGCCACCCCACAGGTGCCAGTTATACCTGTCCCCTCCCCCCCTCCGGGGACCCCCGAGGGTCCTAGCTCCATGCCTGACGCGGACCCAGGGCGCTGCAGCGCCTCCTGGCGAATCCCGAGGCTGCTCGGGCCCCTGTCCGCTCGAAAGGAGGCATGGCGACCCCCGCTGGGCTAACGGGGGAGGACGGGCCGGGGTACCCGCCGCAACTCGAGAATGCACCGCCGCAAGTCGAGAACACCCCCGTGAGGCCACGCCCATAGAGGGAGGAGGCGCTTTTCCCTTGCAGGGCATGGAGAGCATGCCCCGGCACCTGTTCCGGCTCCGAACGGGGGCTTGACTCCTTGCGGGCGACTCCAGGTGTCCCCCCGAGATCCCCGGGCCAACCTGCCAAGAAAGCGGGGCTTCCCCGCCACACCGCGAGGGCGTCCCCCGGGCCCCCCTCCTTGCGAGACGGGGCCCTTGGGATCTGCAGCGACTCGAGAGCCGTCCTGCCTTCTCTCTGGCGCTGCAACGGAGGCTGGACTCCCTCTAGGCGCCCCCAGAGGGTTCCCTGGGATACCCGTGTCCACAGGCGAGCGGAACCCTGAGTCTCCAGAGGCCGCTCGCGAGGGGCCCCCCGTCGCCGTCGGCCCCTCCTCTCGAAAGGGGGGTCCAATCCCCTTCCTGAATGCCATCGCAATCCCTACATTCCCTCGCACCTCCAGAGCGGGACTCTCGCCTCTCCTGAGGTTCGAGAAGAGGCCCCAAGGGGCCAGTTCCGGCCCGCAAGACCAAAGGTCCCCCGAGAGGAACCCCCATCGGCAAGCGAGTCCAGTTCCCTGGACGTGAGGCGAGGGGAAGCCCAGCAGCCCCTGGCGATGTCAAAGGAGGCCTGGACTTCTCAGAGGCAACAAGAGAGGCTCCCCGAGGCGCCACGCCCCCGATTCAGAGAGGCCACCCCCGCTTCCCCCTGGCCGCGCGGAAAAAGCACGACCTTCGCCCCTGCATTCGAGGGGAAGCCCGATTGCCCTTGGCTGTGACCGGAGAGAAAGGCTGAGTCCCCTCGACTCCCTGGAGGCCACCCCACAGGTGCCAGTTATACCTGTCCCCTCCCCCCCTCCGGGGACCCCCGAGGGTCCTAGCTCCATGCCTGACGCGGACCCAGGGCGCTGCAGCGCCTCCTGGCGAACCGAGGCCTCGGGCAACTGGCGACCCCGCTGGGCTAACGGGGGACCTGTGAGGCCACGCCCATAGAGGGAGGAGGCGCTTTTTTTTCCCTTGCAGGGCATGGAGAGAATGCACCGCCCCCCGGCACCTGTTCCGGGCTCGCCCATAGGGCTTGACTCCTTGCGGGCGACTCCAGGTGTTCCCCCCGAGATCCCCGGGCCAACCTGCCAAGAAAGCGGGGCTTCCCGCCACCACACACCGCGAGGGCGTCCCCCGGGCCCCCCCTCCTTGCGAGACGGGGCCCTTGGGATCTGCAGCGACGCGAGAGCCGTCCTGCCTTCTCTCTGGCGCTGCAACGGAGGCTGGACTCCCTCTAGGCGCCCCCCCAGAGGTTCCCTGGGATACCCGTGTCCACAGGCGAGCGGAACCCTGAGTCTCCAGAGGCCCCGCTCGCGAGGGGCCCCCCCCGTCGCCGTCGGCCCCTCCTCTCGAAAGGGGGGTCCAATCCCCTTCCTGAATGCCATCGCAATCCCTACCCTACATTCCCTCGCACCTCCAGAGCGGGACTCTCGCCTCTCCTGAGGTTCGAGAAGAGGCCCCAAGGGGCCCAGTTCCGGCCGCAAGACCAAAGGTCCCCGAGGAACCCCCATCGGCAAGCGAGTCCAGTTCCCTGGACGTGAGGCGAGGGGAAGCCCAGCAGCCCCTGGCGATGTCAAAGGAGGCCTGGACTTCTCAGAGGCAACAAGAGAGAGGCTCCCCGAGGCGCCACGCCCCCGATTCAGAGAGGCCACCCCCCGCTTCCCCCCTGCGCGCGCGCGGAAAAGCACGACCTTCGCCCCTGCATTCGAGGGGAAGCCCGATTGCCCTGGCTGCTGTGACCGAGAGAGAAAGCTGAGTCCCCTCGACTCCCCTGGAGGCCACCCCACAGGTGCCAGTTATACCTGTCCCCCCTCCCCCCCTCCGGGGGGACCCCGAGAGGGTCCTAGCTCCATGCCTGACGCGGACCCAGGGCGCTGCAGCGCCTCCTGGCGAATCCCGAGGCTGCTCGGGCCCCTGTCCGCTCGAAAGGAGGCATGGCGACCCCCGCTGGGCTAACGGGGGAGACGGGCCGGGGTACCCGCCGCAAACTCGAGAATGCACCGCCGCAAGTCGAGAACACCCCGTGAGGCCACGCCCATAGAGGGAGGAGGGCGCTTTTCCCTTGCAGGGCATGGAGAGCATGCCCCCCCACACCTGTTTCCGGCTCCGAACGGGGCTTGACTCCTTGCGGGCGACTCTCAGGTGTCCCCCGAGATCCCCGGGCCAACCTGCCAAAGAAAGCGGGGCTTTCCTTCCCGCCACACCGCGAGGGCGTCCCCCGGGCCCCCCTCCTTGCGAGACGGGGGCCCTTGGGATCTGCAGCGACGCGAGCGAGAGCCGTCCTGCCTTCTCTCTCTGGCGCTGCAACGGAGGCTGGACTCCCCCTCTAGGCGCCCCCCCCAGAGGTTCCCTGGGATACCCGTGTCCACAGGCGAGCGGAACCCTGAGTCTCCAGAGGGCCGCTCGCGAGGGGGGCCCCCCGTCGCCGTCGGCCCCCCCTCTCGAAAGGGGGGGTCCAATCCCCTTCCTGAATGCCATCGCAATCCCTACATTCCCTCGCACCTCAGAGCGGGACTCTCGCCTCTCTCCTGAGGTTCGAGAAGAGGCCCCAAGGGGCCAGTTCCGGCCGCAAGACCAAAAGGTCCCCGAGGAACCCCCATCGGCAAGCGAGTCCCAGTTCCCTGGACGTGAGGCGAGGGGAAGCCCAGCAGCCCCTGGCGATGTCAAAGGAGGCCTGGGACTTCTCAGAGGCAACAAGAGAGGCTCCCCGAGAGGCCACACGCCCCCGATTCAGAGAGGCCACCGCTTCCCCCTGCGCCGCGCGCGCGGGAAAAAGCACGACCTTCGCCCCTGCATTCGAGGGGGGGAAGCCCGATTGCCCTTGGCTGTGACCGGAGAGAAAGGCTGAGTCCCCTCGACTCCCTGGGAGGCCACCCCACACAGGTGCCAGTTATACCTGTCCCCTCCCCCCCCCTCCGGGGGGGACCCCCGAGGGTCCTAGCTCCATGCCTGACGACGCGGACCCAGGGCGCTGCAGCGCCTCTCTGGCGAATCCCGAGGCTGCTCTCGGCGGGGGGCCCTGTGTCCGCTCGAAAGGAGGCATGGCGACCCCGCTGGGCTAACGGGGGAGACGGGCCGGGGGGGTACCCGCCGCAACTCGAGAATGCACCGCCGCAAGTCGAGAACACCCCCCGTGAGGCCACGCCCATAGAGGGAGGAGGCGCTTTTCCCTTGCAGGGCATGGAGAGCATGCCCCGGCACCTGTTCCCGGCTCCGAAACGGGGCTTTGACTCCTTGCGGGCGACTCCAGGTGTCCCCCGAGATCCCCGGGCCAACTGCTGCCAAGAGAAAGCGGGCGGGGCTTCCCGCCACACCGCGAGAGGGCGTCCCCCCCCCCCCCCCCTCCTTGCGAGACGGGGCCCTTGGGATCTGCAGCGACGCGAGAGCCGTCCTGCCTTCTCTCTGGCGCTGCTGGCAACGGAGGCTGGACTCCCTCTAGGCGCCCCCCCAGGTTCCCTGGGATACCCGTGTCCACAGGCGAGCGGAACCCTGAGTCTCCAGAGGCCCGCTCGCGCGAGGGGCCCCCCGTCGCCGTCGGCCCCCCCTCTCGAAAGGGGGGTCCAGGGGGGGGGTCAATCCCCTTCCCTGAATGCCATCGCAATCCCTACATTCCCTCGCGCACCTCCACCAGAGCGGGACTCTCGCCTCTCTCTGAGGTTTTCGAGAAGAGAGGCCCCAAGGGGCCAGTTCCGGCCGCAAGACCAAAGGTCCCCGAGGAACCCCCATCGGCAAGCGAGTCCAGTTCCCTGGACGTGAGGCGAGGGGAAGCCCCCAGCAGCCCCCTGGCGATGTCAAAGGAGGCCTGGACTTCTCAGAGGCAACAAGAGAGAGGCTCCCCGAGGCGCCACACGCCCCCGATTCAGAGAGGGCCACCCCCGCTTCCCCCTGCGCCGCGCGGAAAAAAAGCACGACCTTCGCCCCTGCATTCGAGGGGGGGGGCCCGATTGCCCTTGGCTGTGTGACCGGAGAGAAAAGGCTGAGTCCCCTCGACTCTCCCCTGGAGGCCACCCCCACAGGTGCCAGTTATATATACCTGTCCCCTCCCCCCCTCCGGGACCCCCCGAGGGTCCTAGCTCCATGCCTGACGCGGACGCGGACCCAGGGCGCTGCAGCGCCTCCTGGCGAATCCCGAGGCTGCTCGGGCCCCTGTCCCCCGCTCGAAAGGAGGCATGGCGACCCCGCTGGGCTAACGGGGGGGAGACGGGGGCGGGGTACCCGCCGCAACTCTCGAGAATGCACCGCCGCAAGTCGAGAACACCCCCCGAGGGCCACGCCCCATAGAGGGAGGGAGGCGCTTTTTCCCTTGCAGGGCATGGAGAGCAGCATGCCCCGGCACACCTGTTCCGGCTCGGCTCCGAAACGGGGGGGCTTGACTCCTTGCGGGCGACGACTCCAGGTGTCCCCCGAGATCCCCGGGCCCAACCTGCCAAGAAAGCGGGGGGGCTTCCCGCCACACCGCGAGGGGTCGTCCCCCGGGCCCCCCCTCCTTGCGAGACGGGGCCCTTGGGATCTGCAGCGACGCGAGAGCCGTCCTGCCTTCTCTCTGGCGCTGCAAAACGGAGGCTGGGCTGGACTCCCTCTAGGCGCCCCCCAGAGGTTCCCTGGATATACCCCGTGTCCACAGGCGAGCGGAACCCTGAGTCTCCAGAGGCCGCTCGCGAGGGGCCCCCCCGCCGTCGCCGTCGGCCCCTCCTCTCTCGAAAGGGGGGTCCAATCCCCTTCCTGAATGCCATCGCAATCAATCCCTACATTCCCCTCGCACCCTCCAGAGCGGGACTCTCGCCTCTCCTGAGGTTCGAGAAGAGGCCCCAAGGGGCCAGTTCCGGCCGCAAGACCAAAAGGTCCCAAAGGTCCCCGAGGAACCCCCATCGGCAAGCGAGTCCAGTCCAGTTCCCTGGACGTGAGGCGAGGGGGGAGCCCAGCAGCCCCCTGGCGATGTCAAAGGAGGAGGCCTGGACTTCTCAGAGAGGCAACAAGAGAGAGGCTCCCCGAGGCGCCACGCCCCCGATTCAGAGAGAGGCCACCCCCGCTTCCCCCTGCGCCGCGCGGCGCGCGGAAAAAAGCAAAACGGAAAAACGACCTTTCGCCCCTGCATTCGAGGGGAAGCCCGATTGCCCTTGGCTGTGACCGAGAGAGAAAGGCTGAGTCCCCCCCGACTCCCTGGAGCCACCCCCACAGGTGCCAGTTATATACCTGTCCCCCCCCCCCCCCCCCGGGGACCCCCCGAGGGTCCTAGCTCCATGCCTGACGCGGACCCAGGGCGCTGCAGCGCCTCCTGGCGAATCCCGAGGCTGCTCGGGCCCCTGTCCGCTCGAAAGGAGGCATGGCGACCCCGCTGGGGGCTAACGGGGGAGACGGGGGGGGGGTACCCGCCGCAACTCGAGAAATGCACCGCCGCAAGTCGAGAACACCCCCCGAGGCCACGCCCATAGAGGGAGGGAGGCGCTTTTCCCCCTTGCAGGGCATGGAGAGCATGCCCCGGCACCTGTGTTCCCGCTCCGAACGGGGCTTGACTCCTTGCGGGCGACTCCAGGTGTCCCCCCGAGATCCCCGGGCCAACCTGCCAAGAAAAGCGGGGCTTCCCGCCACACCACCACACCGCGAGGGCGTCCCCCCGCCCCCCTCCCTTGCGAGACGGGGGCCCTTGGGATCTGCAGCGACGCGAGAGCCGTCCTGCCTTCTCTCTGGGCGCTGCAACGGAGGCTGGACTCCCCTCTAGGCGCCCCCCAGAGGTTTCCCTGGGATACCCGTGTCCACAGGCGAGCGGAACCCTGAGTCTCCAGAGAGGCGCCGCTCGCGAGGGGCCCCCCCGTCGCCGTCGGCCGTCGGCCCCTCTCTCGAAAGGGGGGTCCAATCCCCTTCCTGAATGCCATCATCGCAATCCCTACATTCCCTCGCACCTCCAGAGCGGGACTCTCGCCCTCTCCTGAGGTTCGAGAAGAGGCCCCAAGGGGCCAGTTCCGGCCGCAAGACCAAAGGTCCCCGAGGAACCCCCCATCGGCAAGCGAGTCCAGTTCCCTGGACGTGAGGCGAGGGGAAGCCCAGCAGCCCCTGGCGATGTCAAAGGAGGCCTGGACTTCTCAGAGAGGCAACAAGAGAGGGCTCCCCGAGGCGCCACGCCCCCGATTCAGAGAGGCCACCCCCCCCCGCTTCCCCCCTGCGCCGCGCGGAAAAGCACACGACCCTTCGCCCCCTGCATTCGAGGGGAAGAAGCCCCGATTGCCCTTGGCTGTGACCGGAGAGAAAGGCTGAGTCCCCTCCTCGACTCCCTGGAGGCCACCCACACAGGTGCCAGTTATACCTGTCCCCCCCCCCCCCCCCCGGGGGACCCCCGAGGGTCCTAGCTCCATGCCTGACGCGGACCCAGGGCGCTGCAGCGCCTCCTGGCGAATCCCGAGGCTGCTCGGGCCCCTGTCCGCTCGAAAGGAGGCATGGCGACCCCGCTGGGCTAACGGGGGAGACGGGCCGGGGTACCCGCCGCAACTCGAGAATGCACCGCCGCAAGTCGAGAACACCCCCCCCCCGTGAGGCCACGCCCATAGAGGGAGGAGGCGCTTTTTTCCTTGCAGGGCATGGAGAGCATGCCCCGGCACCTGTTCCGGCTCTCCGAACGGGGCTTGACTCCTTGCGGGCGACTCCCAGTGTCCCCCCGAGATCCCCGGGGGCCAACCTGCCAAGAAAGCGGGGCTTCCCGCCACACCGCGAGGGGGGCGTCCCCCGGGCCCCCCCCTCCTTGCGAGACGGGGCCCCTTGGGATCTGCAGCGACGCGACGAGAGAGAGCCGTCCTGCCTTTCTCTCTGGCGCTGCAACGGAGGCTGGACTCCCTCTAGGCGCCCCCAGAGGTTCCCTGGGATACCCGTGTCCACAGGCGAGCGGAACCCTGAGTCTCCAGAGGCCGCTCGCGAGGGGCCCCCCCGTCGCCGTCGGCCCCTCCTCTCGAAAGGGGGGTCCAATCCCCTTCCTGAATGCCATCGCAATCCCTACATTCCCTCGCGCACCTCCAGAGCGGGACTCTCTCTCTCGCTCTCCTGAGGTTCGAGAAGAGGCCCCAAGGGGGCCAGTTCCGGCCGCAAGACCAAAGGTCCCCGAGGAACCCCCATCGGCAAAGCGAGTCCAGTTCCCTGGACGTGAGGCGAGGGGAAGCCCAGCAGCCCCTGGCGATGTCAAAGGAGGCCTGGACTTCTCAGAGGCAACAAGAGAGGCTCCCCGAGGCGCCACGCCCCCGATTCAGAGAGAGGCCACCACCCCCGCTTCCCCCCCCCTGCGCCGCGCGGAAAAACGACACGACCCCGCCCCTGCATTCGAGGGGAAGCCCGATTGCCCTTGGCTGTGACCGGAGAGAAAGGCTGAGTCCCCTCGACGACCCCCTGGAGGCCACCCCACAGGTGCCAGTTATACCTGTCCCCTGTCCCCCCCCTCCGGGGACCCCCGAGGGTCCTAGCTCCATGCCTGACGCGGACCCAGGGCGCTGCAGCGCCTCCTGGCGAATCCCGAGGCTGCTCGGGCCCCTGTCCGCTCGAAAGGGAGGCATGGCGACCCCGCTGGGGCTAACGGGGGAGACGGGCCGGGGTACCCGCCGCAACTCGAGAATGCACCGCCGCAAGTCGAGAACACCCCCGTGAGGCCACGCCCATAGAGGGAGGAGGCGCTTTTTCCCTTGCAGGGCATGGAGAGCATGCCCCGGCACCTGTTCCGGCTCCGAACGGGGCTTGACTCCTTGCGGGCGACTCCAGGTGTCCCCCGAGATCCCCGGCCAACCTGCCAAGAAAGCGGGGGGCTTCCCGCCACACACGCGCGAGGGCGTCCCCCGGGCCCCCCTCCCTTGCGAGACGGGGCCCTTGGGATCTGCAGCGACGACGCGAGAGCCGTCCTGCCTTCTCTCTGGCGCTGCAAACGGAGGCTGGACTCCCTCTAGGCGCCCCCAGAGGTTCCCTGGGATACCCGTGTCCACAGGCGAGCGGAACCCTGAGTCTCCAGAGGCCGCGCTCGCGAGGGGGGCCCCCCCCGTCGCCGTCGGCCCCTCCCTCTCGAAAGGGGGGTCCCAATCCCCTTCCTGAATGCCATCGCAATCCCTACATTCCCTCGCACCTCCAGAGCGGGACTCTCGCCTCTCCTGAGGTTCGAGAAGAGGCCCCAAGGGGCCAGTTCCGGCCGCAAGACCAAAGGTCCCCGAGGAACCCCCATCGGCAAGCGCGTCCAGTTCCCTGGACGTGAGGCGAGGGGGAAGCCCAGCAGCCCCTGGCGATGTCAAAGGAGGCCTGGACTTCTCAGAGGCAAACAAGAGAGGCTCCCCGAGGCGCCCACGCCCCCCCGATTCAGAGAGGCCACCCCCGCTTCCCCCCCCCCCCGCGCGCGCGCGGAAAAAAAGCACGACCTTCGCCCCTGCATTCGAGGGAAAGCCCGATTGCCCTTGGCTGTGACCGGAGAGAAAGGAGAAAGGCTGAGTCCCCTCGACTCCCTGGAGGCCACCCCCACAGGTGCCAGTTATACCTGTCCCCTCCCCCCCCCGGGGGGGGACCCCGAGGGTCCTAGCTCCATGCCTGACGCGGACCCAGGGCGCTGCAGCGCCTCCTGGCGAATCCCGAGGCTGCTCGGCCCCCTGTCCCGCTCGAAAGGAGGGCATGGCGACCCCCGCTGGGCTAACGGGGGAGACGGGCCGGGGGTACCCGCCGCAACAACTCGAGAATGCACCGCCCGCAAGTCGAGAACACCCCCGTGTGAGGCCACGCCCATAGAGGGAGGAGGCGCTTTTTTCCTTTTTCCCTTGCAGGGCATGGAGAGCATGCCCCGGCACCTGTTCCGGCTCCGAAACGGGGCTTGACTCCTTGCTTGCGCGGGCGACTCCAGGTGTCCCCCGAGATCCCCCCCGGGCCAACCTGCCAAGAAAGCGGGGCTTCCCGCCACACGCGAGGGCGCGAGGGCGTCCCCCGGGCCCCCCTCCTTGCGAGACGGGGCCCTTGGGATCTGCAGCGACGCGAGAGAGAGCCGTCCTGCCTTCTCTCTCTGGCAACGGAGGCTGGACTCCCCTCTAGGCGCCCCCAGAGGTTCCCTGGGATACCCGTGTCCACAGGCGAGCGGAACCCTGAGTCTCCAGAGGCCGCTCGCGAGGGGCCCCCCGTCGCCGTCGGCCCCTCCTCCTCTCGAAAGGGGGGGGTCCAATCCCCTTCCTGAATGCCATCGCAATCCCTACATTCCCTCGCACCTCCAGAGCGGGACTCTCGCGCCTCTCCTGAGGTTCGAGAAGAGGCCCCAAGGGGCCAGTTCCGGCCGCAAGACCAAAGGTCCCCGAGGAACCCCCATCGGCAAGCGAGTCCAGTTCCCTGGACGTGAGGCGAGGAGGGGAAGCCCAGCACCCCCTGGCGATGTCAAAGGAGGCCTGGACTTCTCAGAGGCAACAAGAGAGGCTCCCCCGGCGCCACGCCCCCGATTCAGAGAGGCCACCCCCGCTTCCCCCCTGCGCGCGCGCGCGGAA
>JAGTYA010000900.1:0-16352 GCA_024291935.2 Okapia johnstoni | reverse complement strand
CGGTTTTCACAGCCAAACACCTCTTTGCACTAGGGGAAAGATTGGATTAAGCAGTCCTTGGGCTACCTTTTTTGATCTAAGGAAGAGACCCTGCAAGGCTGCATCTGGCTGAAAATCACAAGGGCTGCTGGGAAGTGATACCTGGAAAGTCAGTGAAAGAGGGAACACAGTGCCTAGGACTCCAAAGCCCTAGGTAAAGGCTTCGATAGTGCCCTGGAACGTGGAAGGCACCTCATCACAGCGCTTTCTTCCACAGGGTCTGCTCTGTAGCAGAGAGAGCTCTGGAGACTAAGGGCTGTTCTGACTACTGGAAACTGAAGGCCCTGGGCCGAGCCAGAAGCCATTGTTCTGGGAGTTTTCAAGGCCAAAACACCTCTTGCACCAGGTAGCTTGGAAGGATCTGAATGGGAAGCAGTCCCTTGTTTGGCTACCTTTTCTTGACTCTAAGGAAGAGACCCATGCAAAGGCTGCATCATGGCTGAAAATCACAATGGGGCTGGGAAGTGATACCTGAAAAAGTCAGTGAAAGAGGGCACAGTGCCTAGGCTCCAAAGCCCGCGGTAAGGCTTCGGACAGTGCCTGGAACGTGAAGGCACCTCATCAACAGCGCTTTTTCCCCATGTTGCTCTGTAGCAGAGAGCTCTGGAGACTCATAGTCGTCTGTTCTGACTAGGAAACTAGAAGAAGGTTTAAGGCCCTTGGGAGCAGAGCCATTGTTCTGGCCGTCTTCAACAGCCAAACATACTCTTGCACCAGGGAAGAATGAATAAGCAGTCCACTTGGGCTACCTTTTTTGACTCTAAGGAAGAAGGACCCTGCAAAAGCTGCATCTGGCTGAAAATCACAAGGGGGCTGGGAAGTGATACCTGGGAAAGTCAGTGAAAGGAGGCCAACAGTGCCTAGGCCCCAGCATCATTTTCCGGGTAGGGCTTCCCCAAGGCAGGGGGGCAGCCCTCAAGGAACCTCGCGCTCAGCATGCTATTTCCCCATGTCTGCTCTGTAGCAGAGAGCTGCTGGAGGACTAGGTCTGTGTCTGACTGCAGGAAACTGAGGCCAGGGGGAGCAGAGCCATTGTTCTGGCGTCTTCACAGCCAAACACCTCTTGCACCAGGGAAGAACTGAATAAGCAGTCCCTTGGGGCTACCTTTTTTGACTCTTAAGGAAGAGACCCTGCAAGGCTGCATCTGGCTGAAAATCACCAAGGGGCTGGGTAAGTGATACCTGGAAAGTCAGTGAAAGAGGCCACAGTGCCTAGGCACCTCCAATGATAAAAGCACCTGGGTAGGCTTCCCCAAGGCTCAGGGAACGGTGAACCTCAAGCAACCTCCACAGCGCTATTTCCCCATGTCGGTGCTCTGTAGCAGAGAGAGCTCTGGAGACTAGGGGCTGTTGGCTGACTGGGAAACTGAGGCCCTGGGAGCAGAGCCATTGTTCCTGGCGTCTTCACAAGCCAAACACCTTTGCACCCAGGGAAGACTGAATATAGCAGTCACTTGGGGCTACCTTTTTTGACTCTAAGAAGAGGACCATGCACAGGCTGCATTGGCTGAAAATCACAAGGCGGCTGGGAAGTGATACCTGGAAAGTCAGTGAAAGAGGTGCACTCACAGTGCCTAGGCTCCAAAGCAATCCGGGTATGGCGTTCGACAGTCCTGGAACGTCAAGGCACCCTAAGAGCTTTTTCCCCAATGTTGGCTCTGTAGAGAGAGCTCTGGAGACTAGGTCTGTTTGACTGCGCGCAACTGAGGCCCTGGGAGCAGAAGCCTATTGTTCTGGCCCAAAGTTTCACAGCTAAACACATCTTGCCCCAGGAGAAGACTGAAATAAGCAGTGCCCTTTGGGCTTACCTTTTTGACTTAAGGAAGAGGACCTGCATGGCTGCATCCTGGTGGCGCTGAAACTCACACAGGGGCTGGGACCAGTGATTACATGGAAAGTCAGTGAAAGAGAGGCCATTAGTGCCTAAGGCTCCCAAAAAAACACCAGGTGAAGGGCTTCGACACGTGCCATGGAACGTTGGAGGCACCCTCCTGCAGCGCTAATTTCCCCCATGTTGTGCTCTGTAGCAGAGAGCTCTGGAGACTAGGACTGTTCTGATCTGGGAAAATGAGGCCCTGGGAGTGATGCAGAGCCATGTTCTGGCGTCTTCACAGCCAAAGCACTCTTTGCTACCAGGTTGAAGACTGATCATTAAGCAGTCCCTTGGGTACCTTTTTGACCTCTATCAGGACAGAGGATGCCCTGCGCAGAGTTCTGCATCTGGCTGAAGAATCACAAGGGGCTGGGAAGTGATACCTGGAAATGTCAGTGAAAGAGGCCACCGATCTCTATGGTCCAATTGCCGCGGGTAACGGCTTCGTATCAGTGCCCTGGAACCTGAAGGCACGCCTCTCTCGAGAGCTTATTTTGTTGCTCTGTCCAGAGAGCTCTGGAGACTACGTCATGTTCTGGACTGGGACAACTGAGGCCCTGGGAGCATAGCTTTGTTCTGAGCTGTTTGTATCAGAGCAAAGAACATCTTAAAACATGGAAGAGCAGAATAAGCAGGAACTTGGTGCTAAGCATTGTGTTGATCTAAAAAGAGACCAAGGTTAATCTGGGTGAAAATACGCATACGGCTGGCAGTGCTAATAGAAAGTCAACAAGCGGCCAGGTTCTGGCTCCGACCGAGTGTGTGGCTTCGGCGAGCGCTAAGGGTCAGTGAAGGAACCAGCCACAGCGCTTTTGCTAGCCATGCTCTCGCTCGTCTGCAGAGAGCATGGGCTTGCGAGGCATCTAGCACTGTGTCTGAACGCCCAAACTGGGGCCCCTAGGGATGCATAAGGACTAGTCTTTGCGTACCTCAAGAGCAACTGATGTGTCTGGCTGAAAATCACAGGTGAGGATGATATCACTGGAATATAGTGCAGGTCCGATTGGGCTACCTGGGAGGGACTCTACGAGGGTGCTCAAGGAACTTCGAGGCTCATGTCTGGCTGTAGTCATGGGAATGGGCACCCAGTGAGATAGGCCCTGAGCTCCTGGGAGTGCAGCGTTTTCAGCAACCTATTGCCCCCCAGAAAAATGGCCAAAGCGTCTTGGACACTGTCCCATTGATTAAGGACTCGCCTGGAGCCCTTAAGGAACACAAACCTCCCTGAGAGCTTGGTTGGGACAATTCCATGAACGACTGCCATGGGCTAGCAGAGAGCTCTTGGTGGCAGGACTAGAGTTCGTTTATTCTGATCTTAGGCGGTTCTGACACTGGTCGGAAGAGGCCCTGTATTGGGGTCTTTGCTAGGGCCAAATTCGTGCATCTTGCACCCCCCAGGGGACCGGACGCCTATGCAATGAGCCCCCAGTCCTGTGGGCTATCGTTTTCGCCTCTGGACTCTAAGGAACAAGAGATCCTGCAACGGCAATCTGCTCCTGAACTATCTCACAAGGGGTGGAAGTGATACCTGGAAACAGTCAGTGAAAGAGGCGCACAGTGCCCTAGGCCCAGCCTCCCACCGGGGCGTAGGGCTTCCCCAGAAGGCAGGGAAGCCTCAAGGAACCCTCCACAGAGCTAATTCCCCATGTCTGCTCTGTAGCAGAGAGCTCTGGAGGGATAGTCTGTTCTGACTGGGAAACTGAGACCCTGGGAGCGAGCCATTGTTATGGCGTCTTCACAGCCAAACACCTCTTTGCACCAGGGAAATACTGAATAAGCAACAGTCCTTGGGCTACCTTTTTTGACTCTAAGGAAGAGACCCTGCAACTTTGGCTGCATTTGGCTGAAAATCCACAAGGGGCTGGGAATGTGATACCTGGAAAAGTTCAGTGAAAGAGGCCAACAGTGCCTAGACTCAAAGCACATGGTAAGGCTTCGACAGTGCCCTGGAACGTGAAGGAACCCTCCACAGCGCTGATTTCCCCATGTCTGCTCTGTAGCAGAGAGCTCTGGAGACTAGGTCTGTTCTGACTGGGAACGTCTGAGGCCCTGGTGGGATAGCAGAGCCATCTGGTTCTGGCGTCCTCTCAAAGCCAAACACCTCTTGCACCAGGGAAGAATCTGAATAATATAAGCAGTCCTGCCCTTGGGCTACCTTTTTTTGACTCTAAGGAATAGAGGACCCTGCAAGGCTGCATCTGGCGAGAAAATCACAAAGGGCTGGGAGTAGTGAAGTATACTGGAAGTGGCAGTGAAAGAGGCACACAGTGCCTAGGCTCCAAAGCCCCCAGGTAAAGGCTTCATCGAACAGCCCAGGTAGGACCGTGAAGGCCCCGTCATACAGCGAGCGCTTTTTCCCATGTCCTGCGCGTCTGTAGCAGAGAGCTCTGGAGACTAGGTCTGTTCTGAATGGGAAACTGAGGTCCCTGGAGAGCAGAAGCCATTGTTCTTTGGCGTCTTCACAGCCAAAACACCACCTTTTGCACCAGGGAAGACTATAATAAGCAGTCCCTTGGGCTAACCTTTTTTGCGACTCTAAGGAAGAGACCCTGCAAGGCTGCATCTGGCTGAAAATCACATCGGGATATTCTGGGAAGCGATACCTGGAAAGTCAGTGAAAAGAGGCCATCAGTGCCTAGGCCTCCAAACCCGGGTAGGGCTTTCCCCAAGGCAGGGAGCCTCAAGGAAACCCTCCTCAGCAGCTATTTCCCCATGTCTGCTCTGTAGCAGAGAGCTCTGGAGACTAGGTCCTGTTCTGACTGGGAAAGCCATTGAGGCCCGGAAACCTGGGAGCAGAGCCTGTTGTTCTGGCGTCTTCACAGCCAAACACCTGCTTGTGACACCAGGGAAGACTGAATAAGCAGTTCCCTTTGGGCTACCTTTTTTGACTATAAGGAAGGGAGACCCCTGCAAGGCTGCATCTGGCTGAAAATCTCACAAGGTCGGCTGGGAAGTGATACCTGGAAAGTCAGTGAAAGAGGCCACAGTGCCTAGGCTCCAAAGCCCAGGTAAGGGCTTCGGACAGTGCCCTGGAAACGTGAACGGCACCCTCCACAGCGCTTTTTCCCCATGTCTGCTCTGTTAGCAGAGAGCTCTGGAGACTAGGTCTGTTCTGACTGGGAAACTGTGGGCCCTGGGAGCAGAGCCATTGTTCTGGCGTCTTCACAGCCAAACACCTCTTGCACCAGGGAAGACTGAATAAGCAGTCCCCCTTGGGCTACCTTTTTTGACTCTAAGGAAGAGACCCTGCAAAGGCTGCATCTGGCTGAAAATCACAAGGGGCCTGGGAAGTGATACCTGGAAAGTCAGTGAAAGAGGCCACAGTGCCTAGGCTCCAGCCCACACCCCGGTAGGGCTTCCCCAGTGCTGGGGAGCGTCAAGGGAACCCTCCTCAGCGCTATTTCCCCATGTCTGCTACTGTAGCAGAGAGCTCTGGAGACTAGGTCTGTTCTGACTGGGAAACTGAGGCCCTGTCCTGGAGCAGAGCATTGTTCTGGCGTCTTCACAGCCAAACACCTCTCTTGCACCAGGGAAGACTGAATAAGCAGTCCCTTGGGCTACCTTTTATGACTCTAAGGAAGAGACCCTCAAATGCAAGGCTGCATCTGGCTGGAAATCACAAGGGGCTGGGAAAGTGATACCTGGAAAGTCAGTGAAAGAGGCCACAGTGCCTAGGCTCCAAAGCCCAAGGTAGGGCTTCAGACCAATGCCCTGGAACCTCCAAGGCACCCTCCACAGACGCTTTTTTCCCCATGTCTGCTCTGTAGCAGAGAGCTCTGGAGACTATGTTCTGTTCTGACTGGGAAAACTGAGGTCCCTGGGAGCAGAGCCATTGTTCTGGCGTCTTCACAGCCAAACACCTCTTGCACCAGGGAAGACTGAATAAGCAGTCCCTTGGGCTACCTTTTTTTGACTCTAAGGAAGAGACCCTGCAAGGCCTGCATCTGGTTCTGAAAAATCACAAGGGGCTGGGAAGTGATACCTGGAAACTCAGTGAAAGAGGCCACAGTGCCGATGTGCCCCAGCACCCGGGTAAGGTCTTCCGCAAGGGCAGGGAGACCCTCAAGGAACCCTCCTCAGAGCTATTTCCCCATGTCTGCTCTGTAAGCAGAGAGCCTCTGGAGACTAGGTCTGTTCTGACTGGGAAACTGAGGGCCCTGGGAGCAGAGCCATTGTTCTGGCGTCTCTCACAGCCAAACACCTCTTGCACCAGGGAAGACTGAAATAAGCAGTCCCTTGGGCTAACCTTTTTTGACTCTAAGGAAGAGACCCTGCAAGGCTGCATCATCTGCCTGAAAATCACAAGGGGGCTGGGAAGTGATACCTGGAAAGTCAGTGAAAGAGGCCACAGTGCCTAGGCTCCAAAGCCCATGTAAGGCTTCGACAGTGCCCTGGAATACGTGAAGGCACCCTCCACAGCGCTTTTTCCCCATGTCTGCTCTGTAGCAGAGAGCTCTGGAGACTAGGTCTGTTTCTGACTGGGAAAACTGAGGCCCTGGGAGCAGAGCCATTGTTCTGGCGTCTTCACAGCCAAACACCTCTTGCACCAGGGAAGACTGAATAAGCAGTCCCTTGGGCTACCTTTTTTTGACTCTAAGGAAGAGACCCTGCAAGGCTGCATCTGGCTGAAAATCACAAGGGGCTGGGAAGTGATACCTGGAAAGTCAGTGAAAGAGGCCACAGTGCCTAGGCTCCAAAGCCCAGGTAAGGGCTTCGACAGTGCCCTGGAACTCAAGGCACCCTCCTCAGAGCTATTTTCCCCATGTCTGCTCTGTAGCAGAGAGCTCTGGAGACTAGGTCTGTTCTGACTGGGAAACTGAGGCCCTGGGAGCAGAGCCATTGTTCTGGCGTCTTCACAGCCAAACACCTCTTGCACCAGGGAAGACTGAATAAGCAGTCCCTTGGGCTACCTTTTTTTGACTCTAAGGAAGAGACCCTGCAAGGCTGCATCTGGCTGAAAATCACAAGGGGCTGGGAAGTGATACCTGGAAAGTCATGTGAAAAGAGGCCACAGTGCCTAGGCCCCAAAGCACAGGTAAGGCTAGGGACTTCCCCAAGGCAGGGAGCCTCAAGGAACCCTCCTCAGAGCTTTTTTCCCCCATGTCTGCTCTGTAGCAGAGAGCTCTGGAGACTAGGTCTGTTCTGACTGGGAAACTGAGCCCCTGGGAGCAGAGCCATTGTTCTGGCGTCTTCACAGCCAAACACCTCTTGCACCAGGGAAGACTGAATAAGCAGTCCCTTGGGCTACCTTTTTTGACTCTAAGGAAGAGACCCTGCAAGGCTGCATCTGGCTGAAAATCACAAGGGGCTGGGAAGTGATACCTGGAAAGTCAGTGAAAGAGGCCACAGTGCCTAGGCTCCAAAGCCGAGGTAAGGCTTACACAGTGCCCTGGAACGTGAAGGCACCCTCCTCAGAGCTATTTCCCCATGTCTGCTCTGTAGCAGAGAGCTCTGGAGACTAGGTCTGTTCTGACTGGGAAACTGAAGTCCTGGGAGCAGAGCCATTGTTCTGGGCGTCTTCACAGCCAAACACCTCTTGCACCAGGGAAGACTGAATAAGCAGTCCCTTGGGCTACCTTTTTTGACTCTAAGGAAGAGACCCTGCAAGGCTGCATCTGGCTGAAAATCACAAGGGGCTGGGAAAGTGATACCTGGAAAGTCAGTGAAAGAGGCCACAGTGCCTAGGCCCCAAAGCCCCAGGTAAGGCTTCGACAGTGCCCAGGAACGTGAAGGAACCCTCCACAGAGCTATTTCCCCCATGTCTGCTCTGTAGCAGAGAGCTCTGGAGACTAGGTCTGTTCTGACTGGGAAACTGAAGTCCTGGGAGCAGAGCCATTGTTCTGGCGTCTTCACAGCCAAACACCTCTTGCACCAGGGAAGACTGAATAAGCAGTCCCTTGGGCTACCTTTTTTGACTCTAAGGAAGAGACCCTGCAAGGCTGCATCTGGCTGAAAAATCACAAGGGGCTGGGAAGTGATACCTGGAAAGTCAGTGAAAGAGGCCACAGTGCCTAGGCTCCAAAGCCCAGGTAAGGCTTCGACAGTGCCCTGGAACGTGAAGGCACCCTCCACAGCGCTTTTTCCCCATGTCTGCTCTGTAGCAGAGAGCTCTGGAGACTAGGTCTGTTCTGACTGGGAAACTGAGGCCCTGGGAGCAGAGCCATTGGCTGAAAATCACAAGGGGCTGGGAAGTGATACCTGGAAAGTCAGTGAAAGAGGCCACAGTGCCTAGGCTCCAAAGCCCAGGTAAGGCTTCGACAGTGCCCTGGAACGTGAAGGCACCCCTCCACAGCGCTTTTTTTCCCCATGTCTGCTCTGTAGCAGAGAGCTCTGGAGACTAGGTCTGTTCTGACTGGGAAACTGAGGCCCTGGGAGCAGAGCCATTGTTCTGGCGTCTTCACAGCCAAACACCTCTTGCACCAGGGAAGACTGAATAAGCAGTCCCTTGGGCTACCTTTTTTGACTCTAAGGAAGAGACCCTGCAAGGCTGCATCTGGCTGAAAATCACAAGGGGCTGGGAAGTGATACCTGGAAAGTCAGTGAAAGAGGCCACAGTGCCTAGGCTCCAAAGCCCAAGTAAGGCTTCGACAGTGCCCTGGAACGTGAAGGCACCCTCCACAGCGCTTTTTCCCCATGTCTGCTCTGTAGCAGAGAGCTCTGGAGACTAGGTCTGTTCTGACTGGGAAACTGAGGCCCTGGGAGCAGAGCCATTGTTCTGGCGTCTTCACAGCCAAACACCTCTTGCACCAGGGAAGACTGAATAAGCAGTCCCTTGGGCTACCTTTTTTGACTCTAAGGAAGAGACCCTGCAAGGCTGCATCTGGCTGAAAATCACAAGGGGCTGGGAAGTGATACCTGGAAAGTCAGTGAAAGAGGCCACAGTGCCTAGGCCCCAGCACCCGGGTAGGGCTTCCCCAAGGCAGGGAGCCTCAAGGAACCCTCCTCAGAGCTATTTCCCCCATGTCTGCTCTGTAGCAGAGAGCTCTCGAGACTAGGTCTGTTCTGACTGGGAAACTGAGGCCCTGGGAGCAGAGCCATTGTTCTGGCGTCTTCACAGCCAAACACCGCTTGCACCAGGGAAGACTGAATAAGCAGTCCCTTGGGCTACCTTTTTTGACTCTAAGGAAGAGACCCTGCAAGGCTGCATCTGGCTGAAAATCACAAGGGGCTGGGAAGTGATACCTGGAAAGGCAGTGAAAGAGGCCACAGTGCCTAGGCTCCAAAGCCCATGTAAGGCTTCGACAGTGCCCTGGAACGTGAAGGAACCCTCCACAGCGCTTTTTCCCCATGTCTGCTATGTAGCAGAGAGCTCTGGAGACTAGGTCTGTTCTGACTGGAAAACTGAGGCACTGGGAGCAGAGCCATTGTTCTGGCCTCTTCACAGCCAAACAACTCTTGCACCAGGGAAGACTGAATAAGCAGTCCCTTCGGCTACCTTTTTTGACTCTAAGGAAGAGACCCTGCAAGGCTGCATCTGTCTGAAAATCACAAGGGGCTGGGAAGCGATACCTGGAAAGTCAGTGAAAGAGGCCACAGTGCCTAGGCTCCAGCACCCGGGTAGGGCTTCCCCAAGGCAGGAAGCCTCAAGGAACCCTCCTCAGAGCTATTTCCCCATGTCTGCTCTGTAGCAGAGAGCTCTGGAGACTAGGTCTGTTCTGACTGGGAAACTGAGGCCCTGGGAGCAGAGCCATTGTTCTGGTGTCTTCACAGCAAAACACCTCTTGCACCAGGGAAGATTGAATAAGCAGTCCCTTGGGCTACCTTTTTTGACTCTAAGGAAGAGACCCTGCAAGGCTGCATCTGGCTGAAAATCACAAGGGGCTGGGAAGTGATACCTGGAAAGTCAGTGAAAGAGGCCACAGTGCCTAGGCCCCAAAGCCCGGGTAGGGCTTCCCCAAGGCAGGGAGCCTCAAGGAACCCTCCTCAGAGCTATTTCCCCATGTCTGCTCTGTAGCAGAGAGCTCTGGAGACTAGGTCTGTTCTGACTGGGAAACTGAGGCCCTGGGAGCAGAGCCATTGTTCTGGCGTCTTCACAGCCAAACACCTCTTGCACCAGGGAAGACTGAATAAGCAGTCCCTTGGGCTACCTTTTTTGACTCTAAGGAAGAGACCCTGCAAGGCTGCATCTGGCTGAAAATCACAAGGGGCTGGGAAGTGATACCTGGAAATTCAGTGAAAGAGGCCACAGTGCCTAGGCTCCAAAGCCCATGTAAGGCTTCGACAGTGCCCTGGAACGTGAAGGCACCCTCCACAGCGCTTTTTCCCCATGTCTGCTCTGTAGCAGAGAGCTCTGGAGACTAGGTCTGTTCTGACTGGGAAACTGAGGCCCTGGGAGCAGAGCCATTGTTCTGGCGTCTTCACAGCCAAACACCTCTTGCACCAGGGAAGACTGAATAAGCAGTCCCTTGGGCTACCTTTTTTGACTCTAAGGAAGAGACCCTGCAAGGCTGCATCTGGCTGAAAATCACAAGGGGCTGGGAAGTGATACCTGGAAAGTCAGTGAAAGAGGCCACAGTGCCTAGGCTCCAAAGCCCAGGTAAGGCTTCGACAGTGCCCTGGAACGTGAAGGCACCCTCCACAGCGCTTTTTCCCCATGTCTGCTCTGTAGCAGAGAGCTCTGGAGACTAGGTCTGTTCTGACTGGGAAACTGAGGCCCTGGGAGCAGAGCCATTGTTCTGGCGTCTTCACAGCCAAACACCTCTTGCACCAGGGAAGACTGAATAAGCAGTCCCTTGGGCTACCTTTTTTGACTCTAAGGAAGAGACCCTGCAAGGCTGCATCTGGCTGAAAATCACAAGGGGCTGGGAAGTGATACCTGGAAAGTCAGTGAAAGAGGCCACAGTGCCTAGGCCCCAGCACCCGGGTAGGGCTTCCCCAAGGCAGGGAGCCTCAAGGAACCCTCCTCAGAGCTATTTTTCCATGTCTGCTCTGTAGCAGAGAGCTCTGGAGACTAGGTCTGTTCTGACTGGGAAACTGAGGCCCTGGGAGCAGAGCCATTGTTCTGGCGTCTTCACAGCCAAACACCTCTTGCACCAGGGAAGACTGAATAAGCAGTCCCTTGGGCTACCTTTTTTGACTCTAAGGAAGAGACCCTGCAAGGCTGCATCTGGCTGAAAATCACAAGGGGCTGGGAAGTGATACCTGGAAAGTCAGTGAAAGAGGCCACAGTGCCTAGGCTCCAAAGCCCAGGTAAGGCTTCGACAGTGCCCTGGAACGTGAAGGCAACCTCCACAGCGCTTTTTCCCCATGTCTGCTCTGTAGCAGAGAGCTCTGGAGACTAGGTCTGTTCTGACTGGGAAACTGAGGCCCTGGGAGCAGAGCCATTGTTCTGGCGTCTTCACAGCCAAACACCTCTTGCACCAGGGAAGACTGAATAAGCAGTCCCTTGGGCTACCTTTTTTGACTCTAAGGAAGAGACCCTGCAAGGCTGCATCTGGCTGAAAATCACAAGGGGCTGGGAAGTGATACCTGGAAAGTCAGTGAAAGAGGCCACAGTGCCTAGGCTCCAAAGCCCAGGTAAGGCTTCGACAGTGCCCTGGAACGTGAAGGCACCCTCCACAGCGCTTTTTCCCCATGTCTGCTCTGTAGCAGAGAGCTCTGGAGACTAGGTCTGTTCTGACTGGGAAACTGAGGCCCTGGGAGCAGAGCCATTGTTCTGGCGTCTTCACAGCCAAACACCTCTTGCACCAGGGAAGACTGAATAAGCAGTCCCTTGGGCTACCTTTTTTGACTCTAAGGAAGAGACCCTGCAAGTTTGCATCTGGCTGAAAATCACAAGGGGCTGGGAAGTGATACCTGGAAAGTCAGTGAAAGAGGCCACAGTGCCAAGGCCCCAGCACCCGGGTAGGGCTTCCCCAAGGCAGGGAGCCTCAAGGAACCCTCCTCAGAGCTATTTCCCCATGTCTGCTCTGTAGCAGAGAGCTCTGGAGACTACGTCTGTTCTGACTGGGAAACTGAGGCCCTGGGAGCAGAGCCATTGTTCTGGCGTTTTCACAGCCAAACACCTCTTGCACCAGGGAAGACTGAATAAGCAGTCCCTTGGGCTACCTTTTTTGACTCTAAGGAAGAGACCCTGCAAGGCTGCATCTGGCTGAAAATCACAAGGGGCTGGGAAGTGATACCTGGAAATTCAGTGAAAGAGGCCACAGTGCCTAGGGTCCAAAGCCCAGGTAAGGCTTCGACAGTGCCCTGCAACCTGAAGGCACCCTCCACAGCGCTTTTTCTCCATGTCTGCTCTGTAACAGAGAGCTCTGGAGACTAGGTCTGTTCTGACTGGGAAACTGAGGCCCTGGGAGCAGAGCCATTGTTCTGGCGTCTTCACAGCCAAACACCTCTTGCACCAGGGAAGACTGAATAAGCAGTCCCTTGGGCTACCTTATTTGACTCTATGGAAGAGACCCTGCAAGGCAGCATCTGGCTGAAAATCACAAGGGGCTGGGAAGTGATGCCTGGAAAGTCAGTGAAAGAGGCCACAGTGCCTAGGCTCCAAAACCCATGTAAGGCTTCGACAGTGCCCTGGAACGTGAAGGCACCCTCCACAGCGCTTTTTCCCCATGTCTGCTCTGTAGCAGAGAAGGCTGGAGACTAGGTCTGTTCTGATTGGGAAACTGAGGCTCTGGGACAGAGCCATTGTTCTGGCGTCTTCACAGCCAAACACCTCTTGCACCAGGGAAGACTGAATAAGCAGTCCCTTGGGCTACCTTTTTTGACTCTAAGGAAGAGACCCTGCAAGTTTGCATCTGGCTGAAAATCACAAGGGGCTGGGAAGTGATACCTGGAAAGTCAGTGAAAGAGGCCACAGTGCCAAGGCCCCAGCACCCGGGTAGGGCTTCCCCAAGGCAGGGAGCCTCAAGGAACCCTCCTCAGAGCTATTTCCCTATGTCTGCTCTGTAGCAGAGAGCTCTGGAGACTACGTCTGTTCTGACTGGGAAACTGAGGCCCTGGGAGCAGAGCCATTGTTCTGGCGTTTTCACAGCCAAACACCTCTTGCACCAGGGAAGACTGAATAAGCAGTCCCTTGGGCTACCTTTTTTGATTCTAAGGAAGAGACCCTGCAAGGCTGCATCTGGCTGAAAATCACAAGGGGCTGGGAAGTGATACCTGTAAAATCAGTGAAAGAGGCCACAGTGCCTAGGCTCCAAAGCCCATGTAAGGCTTCGACAGTGCCCTGGAACGTGAAGGAACCCTCCACAGCGCTTTTTCCCCATGTCTGCTCTGTAGCAGAGAGCTCTGGAGACTAGGTCTGTTCTGACTGGGAAACTGAGGCCCTGGGAGCAGAGCCATTGTTCTGGCGTCTTCACAGCCAAACACCTCTTGCACCAGGGAAGACTGAATAAGCAGTCCCTTGGGCTACCTTTTTTGACTCTAAGGAAGAGACCCTGCAAGCCTGCATCTGGCTGAAAATCACAAGGGGCTGGGAAATGATACCTGGAAAGTCAGGGAAAGAGGCCACAGTGCCTAGGCTCCAAAGCCCAGGTAAGGCTTCGACAGTGCCCTGGAACGTGAAGGCACGGTCCACAGCGCTTTTTCCCCATGTGGAAACTGAGGCCCTGGGAGCAGAGCCATTGTTCTGGCGTCTTCACAGCCAAACACCTCTTGCACCAGGGAAGACTGAATAAGCAGTCCCTTGGGCTACCTTTTTTGACTCTAAGGAAGAGACCCTGCAAGGCTGCATCTGGCTGAAAATCACAAGGGGCTGGGAAGTGATACCTGGAAAGTCAGTGAAAGAGGCCACAGTGCCTAGGCTCCAAAGCCCAGGTAGGGCTTCCCAAGCAGGGAACGTGAAGGAACCCTCCTCAGAGCTATTTCCCCATGTCTGCTCTGTAGCAGAGAGCTCTGGAGACTAGGTCTGTTCTGACTGGGAAACTGAGGCCCTGGGAGCAGAGCCATTGTTCTGGCGTCTTCACAGCCAAACACCTCTTGCACCAGGGAAGACTGAATAAGCAGTCCCTTGGGCTACCTTTTTTGACTCTAAGGAAGAGACCCTGCAAGGCTGCATCTGGCTGAAAATCACAAGGGGCTGGGAAGTGATACCTGGAAAGTCAGTGAAAGAGGCCACAGTGCCTAGGCCCCAAAGCCCAGGTAAGGCTTCGACAGTGCCCTGGAACCTGAAGGAACCCTCCACAGCGCTTTTTCCCCATGTCTGCTCTGTAGCAGAGAGCTCTGGAGACTAGGTCTGTTCTGACTGGGAAACTGAGGCCCTGGGAGCAGAGCCATTGTTCTGGCGTCTTCACAGCCAAACACCTCTTGCACCAGGGAAGACTGAATAAGCAGTCCCTTGGGCTACCTTTTTTTGACTCTAAGGAAGAGACCCTGCAAGGCTGCATCTGGCTGAAAATCACAAGGGGCTGGGAAGTGATACCTGGAAAGTCAGTGAAAGAGGCCACAGTGCCTAGGCTCCAAAGCCCATGTAAGGCTTCGACAGTGCCCTGGAAGGAGCAGAGCCATTGTTCTGGCGTCTTCACAGCCAAACACCTCTTGCACCAGGGAAGACTGAATAAGCAGTCCCTTGGGCTACCTTTTTTGACTCTAAGGAAGAGACCCTGCAAGGCTGCATCTGGCTGAAAATCACAAGGGGCTGGGAAGTGATACCTGGAAAGTCAGTGAAAGAGGCCACAGTGCCTAGGCTCCAAAGCCCATGTAAGGCTTCGACAGTGCCCTGGAGCCTCAAGGAACCCTCCACAGCGCTTTTTCCCCATGTCTGCTCTGTAGCAGAGAGCTCTGGAGACTAGGTCTGTTCGGACTGGGAAACTGAGGCCCTGGGAGCAGAGCCATTGTTCTGGCGTCTTCACAGCCAAACACCTCTTGCACCAGGGAAGACTGAATAAGCAGTCCCTTGGGCTACCTTTTTTGACTCTAAGGAAGAGACCCTGCAAGGCTGCATCTGGCTGAAAATCACAAGGGGCTGGGAAGTGATACCTGGAAAGTCAGTGAAAGAGGCCAGTGCCTAGGCTCCAAAGCCCAGGTAAGGCTTCGACAGTGCCCTGGAACGTGAAGGCACCCTCCACAGCGCTTTTTCCCCATGTCTGCTCTGTAGCAGAGAGCTCTGGAGACTAGGTCTGTTCTGACTGGGAAACTGAGGCCCTGGGAGCAGAGCCATTGTTCTGGCGTCTTCACAGCCAAACACCTCTTGCACCAGGGAAGACTGAATAAGCAGTCCCTTGGGCTACCTTTTTTGACTCTAAGGAAGAGACCCTGCAAGGCTGCATCTGGCTGAAAATCACAAGGGGCTGGGAAGTGATACCTGGAAAGTCAGTGAAAGAGGCCACAGTGCCTAGGCTCCAAAGCACCCGGGTAAGGCTTCGACAGTGCCCTGGAAGTGAACCCTCCTCCAGAGCTATTTTTTCCCCATGTCTGCTCTGTAGCAGAGAGCTCTGGAGACTAGGTCTGTTCTGACTGGGAAATGAGGCCCTGGGAGCAGAGCCATTGTTCTGGCGTCTTCACAGCCAAACACCTCTTGCACCAGGGAAGACTGAATAAGCAGTCCCTTGGGCTACCTTTTTTGACTCTAAGGAAGAGACCCTGCAAGGCTGCATCTGGCTGAAAATCACAAGGGGCTGGGAAGTGTGATACCTGGAAAGTCAGTGAAAGAGGCCACAGTGCCTAGGCTCCAAAGCCCCAGGTAAGGCTTCGACAGTGCCCTGGAACGTGAAGGCACCCTCCACAGCGCTTTTTCCCCATGTCTGCTCTGTAGCAGAGAGCTCTGGAGACTAGGTCTGTTCTGACTGGGAAACTGAGGCCCTGGGAGCAGAGCCATTGTTTCTGGCGTCTTCACAGCCAAACACCTCTTGCACCAGGGAAGACTGAATAAGCAGTCCCTTGGGCTACCTTTTTTGACTCTAAGGAAGAGACCCTGCAAGGCTGCATCTGGCTGAAAATCACAAGGGGCTGGGAAGTGATACCTGGAAAGTCAGTGAAAAGAGGCCACAGTGCCTAGGCTCCAAAGCCCAGGTAAGGCTTCGACAGTGCCCTGGAAGTGAAGGCACCCTCCACAGCGCTTTTTCCCCATGTCTGCTCTGTAGCAGAGAGCTCTGGAGACTAGGTCTGTTCTGACTGGGAAACTGAGGCCCTGGGAGCAGAGCCATTGTTCTGGCGTCTTCACAGCCAAACACCTCTTGCACCAGGGAAGACTGAATAAGCAGTCCCTTGGGCTACCTTTTTTGACTCTAAGGAAGAGACCCTGCAAGGCTGCATCTGGCTGAAAATCACAAGGGGCTGGGAAGTGATACCTGGAAAGTCAGTGAAAGAGGCCACAGTGCCTAGGCCCCAGCACCCGGGTAGGGCTTCCCCAAGGCAGGGAGCCTCAAGGGAAACCCTCCTCAGAGCTATTTCCCCATGTCTGCTCTGTAGCGGAGAGCTCTGGAGACTAGGTCTGTTCTGACTGGGAAACTGAGGCCCTGGGAGCAGAGCCATTGTTCTGGCGTTTTCACAGCCAAACACC
>JAGTYA010000899.1:0-16363 GCA_024291935.2 Okapia johnstoni | reverse complement strand
TCTTCCTTAGAGTCAAAAAAGGTAGCCCAAGGGACTGCTTATTCAGTCTTCCCTGGTGCAAGAGGTGTTTGGCTGTGAAGACGCCAGAACAATGGCTCTGCTCCCAGGGCCTCAGTTTCCCAGTCAGAACAGACCTAGTCTCCAGAGCTCTCTCTGCTACAGAGCAGACATGGGGAAAAAGCGCTGTGGAGGGTTCCTTGAGGTTCCAGGGCACTGTCGAAGCCTTACCTGGGCTTTGGAGCCTAGGCACTGTGGCCTCTTTCACTGACTTTCCAGGTATCACTTCCCAGCCCCTTGTGATTTTCAGCCAGATGCAGCCTTGCAGGGTCTCTTCCTTAGAGTCAAAAAAGGTAGCCCAAGGGACTGCTTATTCAGTCTTCCCTGGTGCAAGAGGTGTTTGGCTGTGAAGACGCCAGAACAATGGCTCTGCTCCCAGGGCCTCAGTTTCCCAGTCAGAACAGACCTAGTCTCCAGAGCTCTCTGCTACAGAGCAGACATGGGGAAAAAGCGCTGTGGAGGGTGCCTTCACGTTCCAGGGCACTGTCGAAGCCTTACCTGGGCTTTGGAGCCTAGGCACTGTGGCCTCTTTCACTGACTTTCCAGGTATCACTTCCCAGCCCCTTGTGATTTTCAGCCAGATGCAGCCTTGCAGGGTCTCTTCCTTAGAGTCAAAAAAAGGTAGCCCAAGGGACTGCTTATTCAGTCTTCCCTGGTGCAAGAGGTGTTTGGCTGTGAAGACGCCAGAACAATGGCTCTGCTCCCAGGGCCTCAGTTTCCCAGTCAGAACAGACCTAGTCTCCAGAGCTCTCTGCTACAGAGCAGACATGGGGAAAAAGCTCTGAGGAGGGTTCCTTGACGTTCCCTGCACTTGGGGAAGCCCTTACCTGGGCTTTGGGCCTAGGCACTGTGGCCTCTTTCACTGACTTTCCAGGTATCACTTCCCAGCCCCTTGTGATTTTCAGCCAGATGCAGCCTTGCAGGGTCTCTTCCTTAGAGTCAAAAAAGGTAGCCCAAGGGACTGCTTATTCAGTCTTCCCTGGTGCAAGAGGTGTTTGGCTGTGAAGACGCCAGAACAATGGCTCTGCTCCCAGGGCCTCAGTTTCCCAGTCAGAACAGACCTAGTCTCCAGAGCTCTCTGCTACAGAGCAGACATGGGGAAAAAGCTCTGAGGAGGGTTCCTTGACGTTCCAGGGCACTGTCGAAGCCTTACCTGGGTTTGGAGCCTAGGCACTGTGGCCTCTTTCACTGACTTTCCAGGTATCACTTCCCAGCCCCTTGTGATTTTCAGCCAGATGCAGCCTTGCAGGGTCTCTTCCTTAGAGTCAAAAAAGGTAGCCCAAGGGACTGCTTATTCAGTCTTCCCTGGTGCAAGAGGTGTTTGGCTGTGAAGACGCCAGAACAATGGCTCTGCTCCCAGGGCCTCAGTTTCCCAGTCAGAACAGACCTAGTCTCCAGAGCTCTCTGCTACAGAGCAGACATGGGGAAAAAGCTCTGAGGAGGGTTCTTCAGGTTCCAGGGCACTGTCGAAGCCTTACCTGGGTGCTGGAGCCTAGGCACTGTGGCCTCTTTCACTGACTTTCCAGGTATCACTTCCCAGCCCCTTGTGATTTTCAGCCAGATGCAGCCTTGCAGGGTCTCTTCCTTTAGAGTCAAAAAAGGTAGCCCAAGGGACTGCTTATTCAGTCTTCCCTGGTGCAAGAGGTGTTTGGCTGTGAAGACGCCAGAACAATGGCTCTGCTCCCAGGGCCTCAGTTTCCCAGTCAGAACAGACCTAGTCTCCAGAGCTCTCTGCTACAGAGCAGACATGGGGAAAAAAGCTCTGAGGAGGGTTCCTTTCACGTTCCAGGGCACTGTCGAAGCCTTACCTGGGGTGCTGGGAGCCTAGGCACTGTGGCCTCTTTCACTGACTTTCCAGGTATCACTTCCCAGCCCCTTGTGATTTTCAGCCAGATGCAGCCTTGCAGGGTCTCTTCCTTAGAGTCAAAAAAGGTAGCCCAAGGGACTGCTTATTCAGTCTTCCCTGGTGGTGCAAGAGGTGTTTGGCTGTGAAGACGCCAGAACAAATGGCTCTGCTCCCAGGGCCTCAGTTTCCCAGTCAGAACAGACCTAGTCTCCAGAGCTCTCTGCTACAGAGCAGACATGGGGAAAAAGCGCTGTGGAGGGTGCCTTCAGGTTCCCCTGCCACTGTCGAAGCCTTACCTGGGCTTTGGGGCCTAGGCACTGTGGCCTCTTTCACTGACTTTCCAGGTATCACTTCCCAGCCCCTTGTGATTTTCAGCCAGATGCAGCCTTGCAGGGTCTCTTCCTTAGAGTCAAAAAAGGTATAGCCCAAGGGACTGCTTATTCAGTCTTCCCTGGTGCAAGAGGTGTTTGGCTGTGAAGACGCCAGAACAATGGCTCTGCTCCCAGGGCCTCAGTTTCCCAGTCAGAACAGACCTAGTCTCCAGAGCTCTCTGCTACAGAGCAGACATGGGGAAAAAAGCGCTGTGGAGGGTGCCTTCACGTTCCAGGGCACTGTCGAAGCCTTACCTGGGCTTTGGAGCCTAGGCACTGTGGCCTCTTTCACTGACTTTCCAGGTATCACTTCCCAGCCCCTTGTGATTTTCAGCCAGATGCAGCCTTGCAGGGTCTCTTCCTTAGAGTCAAAAAAAGGTAGCCCAAGGGACTGCTTATTCAGTCTTCCCTGGTGCAAGAGGTGTTTGGCTGTGAAGACGCCAGAACAATGGCTCTGCTCCCAGGGCCTCAGTTTCCCAGTCAGAACAGACCTAGTCTCCAGAGCTCTCTGCTACAGAGCAGACATGGGGAAAAAAGCTCTGTGGAGGGTTCCTTGACGTTCCAGGGCACTGTCGAAGCCTTACCTGGGCTTTGGAGCCTAGGCACTGTGGGCTCTTTCACTGACTTTCCAGGTATCACTTCCCAGCCCCTTGTGATTTTCAGCCAGATGCAGCCTTGCAGGGTCTCTTCCTTAGAGTCAAAAAAGGTAGCCCAAGGGACTGCTTATTCAGTCTTCCCTGGTGCAAGAGGTGTTTGGCTGTGAAGACGCCAGAACAATGGCTCTCTGCTCCCAGGGCCTCAGTTTCCCAGTCAGAACAGACCTAGTCTCCAGAGCTCTCTGCTACAGAGCAGACATGGGGAAAAAGCTCTGTGGAGGGTGCCTTCACGTTCCAGGCCACTGTCGAAGCCTTACCTGGGCTTTGGAGCCTAGGCACTGTGGCCTCTTTCACTGACTTTCCAGGTATCACTTCCCAGCCCCTTGTGATTTTCAGCCAGATGCAGCCTTGCAGGGTCTCTTCCTTAGAGTCAAAAAAGGTAGCCCAAGGGACTGCTTATTCAGTCTTCCCTGGTGCAAGAGGTGTTTGGCTGTGAAGACGCCAGAACAATGGCTCTGCTCCCAGGGCCTCAGTTTCCCAGTCAGAACAGACCTAGTCTCCAGAGCTCTCTGCTACAGAGCAGACATGGGGAAAAAATAGCTCTGTGGAGGGTTCCTTCAGGTTCCAGGGCACTTGGGAAAGCCTTACCCGGGTGCTGGAGCCTAGGCACTGTGGCCTCTTTCACTGACTTTCCAGGTATCACTTCCCAGCCCCTTGTGATTTTCAGCCAGATGCAGCCTTGCAGGGTCTCTTCCTTAGAGTCAAAAAAGGTAGCCCAAGGGACTGCTTATTCAGTCTTCCCTGGTGCAAGAGGTGTTTGGCTGTGAAGACGCCAGAACAATGGCTCTGCTCCCAGGGCCTCAGTTTCCCAGTCAGAACAGACCTAGTCTCCAGAGCTCTCTGCTACAGAGCAGACATGGGGAAAAAGCGCTGTGGAGGGTGCCTTCACGTTCCAGGGCACTGTCGAAGCCTTACCTGGGCTTTGGAGCCTAGGCACTGTGGCCTCTTTCACTGACTTTCCAGGTATCATTCCCAGCCCCTTGTGATTTTCAGCCAGATGCAGCCTTGCAGGGTCTCTTCCTTAGAGTCAAAAAAGGTAGCCCAAGGGACTGCTTATTCAGTCTTCCCTGGTGCAAGAGGTGTTTGGCTGTGAAGACGCCAGAACAATGGCTCTGCTCCCAGGGCCTCAGTTTCCCAGTCAGAACAGACCTAGTCTCCAGAGCTCTCTGCTAGAGCAGACATGGGGAAAAAGCGCTGTGGGAGGGTTCCTTCACGTTCCAGGGCACTGTCGAAGCCTTACCCTGGGCTTGGGCCTAGGCACTGTGGCCTCTTTCACTGACTTTCCAGGTATCACTTCCCAGCCCCTTGTGATTTTCAGCCAGATGCAGCCTTGCAGGGTCTCTTCCTTAGAGTCAAAAAAGGTAGCCCAAGGGACTGCTTATTCAGTCTTCCTGGTGCAAGAGGTGTTTGGCTGTGAAGACGCCAGAACAATGGCTCTGCTCCCAGGGCCTCAGTTTCCCAGTCAGAACAGACCTAGTCTCCAGAGCTCTCTCTGCTACAGAGCAGACATGGGGAAAAGCGCTGAGGAGGGTGCCTTCACGTTCCAGGGCACTGTCGAAGCCTTACCTGGGCTTTGGCCTAGGCACTGTGGCCTCTTTCGACTTTCCAGGTATAAGAGGTGTTTGGCTGTGAAGACGCCAGAACAATGGCTCTGCTCCCAGGGCCTCAGTTTCCCAGTCAGAACAGACCTCGTCTCCAGAGCTCTCTGCTACAGAGCAGACATGGGGAAAAAGCGCTGTGGAGGGTGCCTTCACGTTCCAGGGCACTGTCGAAGCCTTACCTGGGCTTTGGAGCCTAGGCACTGTGGCCTCTTTCACTGACTTTCCAGGTATCACTTTCCCAGCCCCTTGTGATTTTCAGCCAGATGCAGCCTTGCAGGGTCTCTCTCCCTTAGAGTCAAAAAAGGTAGCCCAAGGGACTGCTTATTCCGTCTTCCCTGGTGTTCCTGTGAGCTCGCTGACTTGGGGCGAACCCAACCCGGATGAGCTGGGCCTTAGTGCATTGTTTCCTCTTTCACTGACTTTCCAGGTATCACTTCCAGACCCATTGGGATTTTCAGCCAGATGCATCCCTATGGCAGGGTCACTCTTCTAAGAGTCAAAAAAGAAAGCCCAGAAGGGACTCTCTATACCAGTCTTCCCTCGTGCAAGAGGGTGGTTCTGGCTGTGAAGACTCCAGAACAATGTCTGTGCTGCCAGGGCCTACATTTCCATAGTCAGAAACCAGTACCTAGTCTCCAGAGTTCTCTGCTACAGAGCAGACATGGGGTAAAAACTATATGAGGAGGGTTTGCTTGAGGCACCCTGCCTGGGGAAGCCCTACCCGGGTGCTAGGGCTAGGCACTGTGGCCTCTTTCACTGACTTTCCAGGTATCACTTCCCAGCCTCTTGTGATTTTCAAGACAGATGAAGCCAGGCTGCCAGGTCTCTTCCTTAGAGTCAAAAAAGTAGCCCATCGACTTGCTTAACTCAGTCTTCCCTGGTGCACAGCCGGTTTGTTGCTTTGTGAAGACCCAGAACTATGGGCTCTGCTCCCCAGGGGCCTCAGTTTCTTTCCAGTACAGAACAGACTCTATCTCATAGCTCTCTCCTACAGAGCAGACATGGGGAAAAGAGCGCTGTGGAGGTGCCTTCAACAGTTCCAGTGGCAGCTAGTCGAATCCCTTAACCTGGGCTTTGGAGCCTAGGCACTGTGCCTCTTCCACTGACTTTTCAGGTTATCACTTCCAGCCCCTTGTGATTAATCAGCCAGATGCTAGCTCTGCGCAGGGGCAAGCATCTTCACTTTAGATTCCAAAAAAGGTACATCCCAAGGGACTGCTATTACCCAAGTTCTCCACTACACTTTTCCTGGTGTAAGCATCGCAGTGATTTGCTGCTGAAGTAACGCCAGAAGAAATGGCTCTGAGCTTCTATCCAGGCCTCAGAGGTCCCAGTTCAGAACAGGACCATTCACCACCACTCTTCCAACGACCAAGATAAGACATGGGAAACAATGCGCTGTGACACTAAGTAGTGCCCATTCACGTCTCTTCCAGACGCTGCACTGCTACGAAGCCTTACACAGGGCTTTGCAGCCTAGGCCAACTGTTGAGTAGTCTGTTCAGCTGAATTTCCAGGGAATCAGTTCCCAGGGGCTTGTGATTTTCAGGCGAGATGTCAGCCGTAGTGCAAGGCGTCTCTAGAGGAGAGTCAAAAAAAGGTAGACCAAGATTGCGTATTCACTCTTCCCGGGGTGCAAGTGGTCTTGGCTGTGAAGACGGAGCGAAAACAATGCTCTTGCTCCCAGGACCTATAGTTTTCCAGACAGAACAACCTTAGGTCTCCAGAGTGTCTCTGCTACATCTCAGGACAAGGGGAAAAGGCGCGTCATGGAGGGTGCCTTTCACGTTCAGGGCACTGTCAAGTCCTTACCTTGGGCTTTGGAGCCATCTGCAGCTGTGGTTATGTTATCAAGTGGTGGGGGGTTGTGATATGTTATTCAAGCCAGATGTGATTTCAGCCACATCAGCCTTGGGAGGGTCTCTACCTTAGGTGAAAAAAAGGGGTAGAGATTAATGGAGGTGCTTATTGAGTCTTCCTGGTGCAAGATGTAATAGTTTTGGCTGTGAAGACGGAAGAACAATGAGGCTCTGCTCGCCAGGGCCTCAGATCCCAGTCAGAACATCCTAGTCTCCAGAATGTTTTCTGCTACAGAGCAACATGGGGAGGTAGCTCTGTGACAAGGGTTCCTTGAGGTGGGGCTGCCGTTTGGGCGAAGCCATAGTGTTAGGTGTCTGGGCCTTACGCACTGTCGAGGATCATCACACTGACTGGCAAGGTATTAGCTTCTCAGTACGTTATGTATTTTTCAGCCAATTGCAGCCTTGCAGGGTCCTCTTCCTTAGAGTCAAAAAAACGTTGCCCCAATGACTGCTTATTCAGTCTTCCTCGGTGGCAAGAAGGGTGGTACACTAATTAGAAGACCTACCGGAACGTTGGCTGGCGATTCCAGGCCTCAGTATCCCAGAAGAATCAGTCCCCCGGAGGTCTCCAAGGAGCTCTCTGACTACAGTTGACAGACATGGGGACAATAAGCTGTGAGGATTCTTCAGATTAATGGCGCCACTGACTTGGTGAAGGTCCCATTACTTCGTTTGCTGGGGTGCCGTAGGCACTTGTGGCCTCTTTCGACTCGACTTTCCATGTGTCACTTCATACAGTCCTTGTGATTTTCAGCCAGATGCACCTTGCGGACGTGTCTCCTTCCTTAGAGTCAAAACCTTGAGTTACTAGCCCAAGGCGACTGCTATGAACGGCAGATCTTCGCCTGGTGCAAGAGGTGTTTGGCTGTGAGATTTCATATACAATGGCTCACAACAGCAGGGCCTCAAAGTTTTCCCATTATTAACAGAACCTGAGTCTGGCCATAGCTCTCTGCTAGTCACAGCGAATGGTGGAACAAGATTAGCTACATGTGGAGTCCTCTCCTTCATATTGCATGGCACTGTCGAAAACCTTACCTGGGCGTATGTGGAGCACTTCCGCACAGTGGCCTCTTCTCACCACTGACTTCTCTTGCGCAGTATCACTTTCCAGCCCCATATGTGATTTTCAGCCAGATGTCGGAGCAATTGCAGGAGTCCTGTTCATTAGAGTAAAAAAACATCGGATAGCACGACGAAAGGTACTGCTTTATTCAGGCTTCACATGGTGTAATGAGGTGTTCTGTACTGCACGGAAACGTATCAGTGCCCCAATGGCTCTAGCTGTACAGGGAGCTCTGGATTTTAGGTCTGTCCAGACATGGACTAGCTCCATAGCCACTCTGCAGCAGAGCAGACATGGTTGAAAAAAGCGCTGGTGAGGGTGCTTCACTTTGCACCAGTTCACTGTCCTGAAGCCTTACTACCTTGGGGTTTTTTTAAAATGGAGCCTAGGCACGTGTGTACCCTTTCACTGGACTTCCCAGGTATCACATCCCATACCCTTGTGGATTTTCAGCCAGATGCAGCCTTGCAGTTCTCTTCCTTAGAGTCAAAAAAGGTAGCCTCAAGGGATGCTTATTCAGGTCTTCCCTTGTGCAAGAGTCCGTTGTATGGCTGTGAATACAGCCCAGAACCCCATGGCTCTGCTCCATGGCCTCAGGATTCTGCAGTCGAGAACAGACCTAGTCTCCAGAGGCACTCTGCTACAGAGCAGACATGGAAATAGCTCTGAGGAGGGTTCCTTATATAGCGCTCCTGTCCTCTGTGGAATGCCCTACCAAAGGTGCTGGTGCCTAGGTCACTGAGTGGCTCAGGCTCGTTTCACTGAACTTTCCAGGTATCCACTCCCAATCCCCTTAGTGATTTTCAGCCAGATCAGCCTATGCACTGGGTCCTCTTCCTTATAGTCTAAAAAAGGTAGCCCAAGGGACTGCTTATTCAGTCTTCCTTGGTGCAAGAGGAGTGTTGGCTGATTGAATACTCACGCAGTATCATATGGCTCTGCTTCTCAGGCCTCAGTTTCCCAGTCTCATATCAATCAGGATCCTAGTCGCGCAGGGCTCTCTTTCCTACAGTAGCATAGAATGGAAAAAGCGCTGTGGAGGGGGCTGTCGTCTTCCATGCACGTGTCATCGGAAGCTAAGAATTGTGTTTTCGGCTGCCTAGACGCTTTGGCCTCTCAACAATGCTCTCTGACCTCCAGGGGCCTCATCATTCCCAGCCCTGATGAGATTTAGTCAGCCAGAGGATCTATGCCTTGCAGAGGCTCTTCCTTAGATGTCTAAATACTAAGTGTAGTCTATGAGGGACGCTTCTATATTCATCTTCCCTCGATGCAACGAGGTGTTTGGCTTGAATACGCCAGGGTGCTGGGCGACTGCTCCCATGGGGACCTTTTCTCTGACTCAGAACAGTTATCTATCTCCAGCCCTGTCTGCTACATAGAGCAGACATGTGGTACACTTGAATCTGTCGGTACTACTTCCTTGATAGTCCCTGCCTTGGGGTGGACCAACTGGGTTGCTTATTTCAGTAGTGAGACTGCGTGCAGCCTCTTTTCATGTGACAGGACACAGAACAATGGCTCAGCCCCTTGGGATTTTCAGCCCCAGTCAGAACAGGACAGTCTGCAGGCTCCTTCTACCTTAGAGTCATGGGGAGGAGGTAGCGTGTGGAGGGTGCATTCACATTCAGGCTTCCCTGGTGAAGAGGTAGACTGAGGCGCTGTGTTGGCAGCCTAGGCCACAATGGCTCATCTTTCACAGAGTCTCATGTTGTCCCAGTCAGAACAGACCCACTCTGTAGAGCTCTCTGAGACACGAGCCCAGCCATGGGGAAAAATTCGTCTGTAGGGTGCCACATAAGAGGCACTATGTTCGGGACTGCATTTTTCAGTCTTTCATATGGTTGACCAGCGCGTTTTCTTGTCTGTAAGGACGCCACAGAATAGTCACAATGGGGATCCAGGGCCTCCAGGGCCTTGGCCTCTCTCCAGGGCAGGAACAAGACATAGTCTCTCGAACACCCACATTGGGTGTGGGCTCTATAGTTGGGGAATTAGAGCAGACATGGTGTAAATAGAGAGTTGATTTTAGGGTTTTTTTGAGGTTTATCCCTGACTTGGGCGGAAGACCCTACCCGGGTCAGTTGGGGCCTAGGAGCACTGTGGCCTCTTTCTCACTGACCTGTTTCCACAGTACATTTCGACAGCCTCAGTGACCTATTTTTTTTGATTTTTCAGCCAGGATTGCAGCCTTGCAGGGTCTCATTCCTTAGAGTCATAAAAGGTAGCCCAAGGGAGTGCTTATCTATTCAGTCTATCCTGTGTGCAAGAGATGTTTTAGGCTGTGAATGGCGCCAGAACAATGGCTCTTCTTGACTCACAGGATTCCCTCTAGTTTTCCACACTCAGGCAGAACATTCCTATGTCCTCTATCTCTGAGCTCTGCTGTCTACAGAGGCCAAGACATGGGGAATATAGTCCTAGTGTAGATGAGGGCATCCATTGAGGCTCACTGCCTTATAGGAAAGCCCTACCGGGGTGCTGGGCCACAAGGCACTGGGCCTCTTTCACTGACTCTGTCCATGTTAATCACGTCCTCAGGAACCCCTCTGTGATTTTCAGACAGATGCAGCCTGGAGCTAGGATAGTCCTCTTCCCTTTAGATGTCTTATCAAAGGATCACTCGTCCCAAAGAGACTGCTTATTATCAGTTTGCTTCCCTCGGTGCAAGAGCGTGTTTTGGAGCTGTTGAAGACGCCAGACACAACGGCTCTCAGCTGCCCAGGGACCTTCAATTTCTCCGTTCAGACAACAGACCTAGTCACCTCAGAGCTCTCTGACTACATGATGCAAGACATGGGGAAAAGGCCGCTGTGGAAGGGTTTCCTTCACGTTTCTCCTGCCACTGTCGAAGCCCCTACGTGGTAGCTTTGGCAGCCTAGGCTCTCTGTGGCCTCTTTCATGACTTTCAGGTATCACTTCCCAGCCCCTTGTGATTTTCAGCCAGATGCAGCCTTGCAGGGTCTCTTCCCTTAGAGTCAAAAAGGTTAGCCCAAGGGACTGCTTCTATTCAGGGCTTCCCTGGTTGCACGAGGTGTTTGGTGTGAAGACGCCAGAACAATGGCCACTGGGCTCCAGGGGCCTCAGTTTCTCCAAGTCAGAACAGACTAGTCTCCAGAGCTCTCTCTGCTACAGAGCAGACATTGGGGAAAGAAGCGCTGTGGAGGAGTGTGCCTTCACGTTCCAGGGCAACTGTCGCGAGACTCTTCTAGGCACTTCTTGGGCCTTTTGGAATTATCTCAACAAGCTCTCAGGCAGTGTGGCCTCTTCATACTGATCTTTCCCAGGGAGTATCACTTCCCAGCCCATTGTGATTTTCAGCCAGATGATCAGCCTTGCAGAACAGGGTCTCTTCCTTAGAGTCAAAAAAAGGTAGCCCAAGGGACTGCTTATTCAGTCTTCCCTGGTGCAAGAGGTGTTTGGCTGTGAAGACGCCAGAACAACTTGGCTCTGCTACCAGGGCCTCAGTTTCCCAGTCAGAAACAGACCTAGTCTCTCCAGAGCTCTCTGCTACAGAGCAGACATGGGGAAACAATGCGCTTGTGGGGGGTTGCCTTGACAGCTCCTAGTGGGCACTCTGTCAGAAGCCCTACCTGGGCGTGTGCCTGGGCTTCCGTGGCCATAGGCACTGTCGGACCTCTTTCACTGACTTTCCAGGTATCACTTCCCAGCCCCTTGTGATTTTCTCAGCAGAGATGCAGCCTTGCAGGGTCTCTTCCCTTAGAGTCAAAAAAGGTTGTAGCCCAAGGGATCTGCTTATTCAGTCTTCCTGGTGCAAGAGGTGTGGTTGGCTGTGAAGACGCCAGAACAATGGCTCTGCTCCCAGGGCCTCATACCTCAGTTTCCCAGTCAGAACAGACCTAGTCTCCAGAGCTCTCTGCTACAGAGCAGACATGGGGAAATAGCTCTGAGGAGGGTGCTTTCCTTCCAGGTCACTGTCTTGGGAAGGCCTTACCCGGGTTGTTTGGAGCCTAGGCACTGTTGTGGCTCTATTCACTGGACTTTCCAGGTATCACTTCCCAGCCCCTTGTGATTTTCAGGCCAGATGCAGCCTTGCAGGGTCTCTTCCTTAGAGTCAAAAAAGGTAGCCCAAGGGACTGCTTATTCAGTCTTCCCTGGTGCAAGAGGTGTTTGGCTGTGAAGACGCCAGAACAATGGCTCTGCTCCCAGGGCCTCAGTTTCCCAGTCAGAACAGACCTAGTTCCAGAGCTCTCTGCTACAGAGCAGACATGGGGAAAAAAGCTCTGTGTTTCCAGGTATCATTCCCAGCCCCTTGTGATTTTCAGCCAGATGCAGCCTTGCAGGGTCTCTTCCTTAGAGTCAAAAAAGGTAGCCCAAGGGACTGCTTATTCAGTCTTCCCTGGTGCAAGAGGTGTTTGGCTGTGAAGACGCCAGAACAATGGCTCTGCTCCCAGGGCCTCAGTTTCCCAGTCAGAACAGACCTAGTCTCCAGAGCTCTCTGCTACAGAGCAGACATGGGGAAAAAAGCTCTGTGGAGGGTTCCTTCACGGCTCAGGGCCTTGGGGAAGCCTTACCTGGGTGCTGGAGGCCTAGGCACTGTGGCCTCTTTCACTGACTTTCCCAGGTATCATCTTCCCAGCCCCTTGTGATTTTCAGCCAGATGCAGCCTTGCAGGGTCTCTTCCTTAGAGTCAAAAAAAGGTAGCCCAAGGGACTGCTTATTCAGTCTTCCCTGGTGCAAGAGGTGTTTGGCTGTGAAGACGCCAGAACAATGGCTCTGCTCCCAGGGCCTCAGTTTCCCAGTCAGAACAGACCTAGTCTCCAGAGCTCTCTGCTACAGAGCAGACATGGGAAAAAAAGCGCTGTGGAGGGTTCCTTCACGTTCCCCTGGCACTGTCGAAGCCTTACCCGGGCTTTGGAGCCTAGGCACTGTGGCCTCTTTCACTGACTTTCCAGGTATCACTTCCCAGCCCCTTGTGATTTTCAGCCAGATGCAGCCTTGCAGGGTCTCTTCCTTAGAGTCAAAAAAAGGTAGCCCAAGGGACTGCTTATTCAGTCTTCCCTGGTGCAAGAGGTGTTTGGCTGTGAAGACGCCAGAACAATGGCTCTGCTCCCAGGGCCTCAGTTTTCCCAGTCAGAACAGACCTAGTCTCTCCAGAGCTCTCTGCTACAGAGCAGACATGGGGAGAAAAAGCTCTGAGGGAGGGTGCCTTCACGAGAAGGTCCCTTTCACTGTCGGAAGCCCTACTGGGTGCCTGGAGCCTAGGCACTGTGGCCTCTTTCACTGACTTTCCAGGTATCACTTCCAGAGCCCTTGTGATTTTTCAGCCAGATGCAGCCTTGCAGGGTTCTCTTCCTTAGAGTCAAAAAAAGGTAGCCCAAGGGACTGCTTATTCAGTCTTCCCTGGTGCAAGAGGTGTTTGGGCTGTGAAAGACGCCAGACACAATGGCTCTGCTCCCAGGGCCTCAGTTTCCCAGTCAGAACAGACCTAGTCTCCAGAAGAGCTCTCTGCTACAGAGCAGACATGGGGAAATAGCGCTGAAGCAGGTTCCTTGAGGTGCTCTTCACGTTCCAGGGGAACTGTCGAAGCCTTACCTGGGGAGCCTAGGCACTGTGGCCTCTTTCACTGACTTTCCAGGTATCACTTCCCAGCCCCTTGTGATTTTCAGCCAGATGCAGCCTTGCAGGGTCTCTTCCTTAGAGTCCAAAAAAGGTAGCCCAAGGGACTGCTTATTCAGTCTTCCCTGGTGCAAGAGGGTGTTTGGCTGTGAAGACGCCAGAAGAAATGGCTCTGCTCCCAGGGCCTCAGTTTCCCAGGTGAACAGACCTAGTCTCCAGAGCTCTCTGCTACAGAGCAGACATGGGGAAAAAGCGCTGGGGGTGCCTTTGGCTCCAGGGCCTTGGGGAAGCCTTACCTGGGCTTTGGAGCCAAGGCACTGTGGCCTCTTTCACTGACTTTCCAGGTCACTTCCAGACCCCTTGTGATTTTCAGCCAGATGCAGCCTTGCAGGGTCTCTTCCTTAGAGTCAAAAAAGGTCTGCCCAAGGGACTGCTTATTCAGTCTTCCCTGGTGCAAGAGGTGTTTGGCTGTGAAGACGCCAGAAACAATGGCTCTGCTCCCCAGGGCCTCAGTTTCCCAGTCAGAACAGACCTAGTCTCCAGAGCTCTCTGCTGCTAGCAGAGAGATGGGGAAAAAAGGTGGAGGGTTCCTTCACGCTCCTGGACTGAGGTTCGGGAGGATTGTGGCCTTTCAACCTTGGGTTCAGCTTGTAACTGGCCTAGGCTTACTGTGGCCTCTGTTCACTGACTTTCCAGGTATCCAGGTACTTCCCAGAGCCCCTTGTGATTTTTCAGCCAGATGCAGCCTTGCAGGGGGTCTTTCTTCTTTAGTAGAGAGTCAAAAAAAGGTAGCCCAAGGGACTGCTTATTCAGTCTTCCCTGGTGCAAGAGGTGTTTTGTTTGGCTGTGAAGACGCCAGAACAACAATGGCTCTGCTCCCAGGGCCTCAGTTTCCCAGTCAGAACAGACCTAGTCTCCAGAGCTCTCTGCTACAGAGCAGACATGGGGAAAAAGCTTGAGGAGGGGTGCCTTCCACGTTCCAGGGCACTGTCGAAGCCTGTACCTGGGGCTTTGGAGCCTAGGCACTGTGGCCTCTTTCACTGACTTTCCAGGTATCACTTCCCAGCCCCTTGTGATTTTTCAGCCAGATGCAGCCTTGCAGGGTCTTTCTTCCTTAGAGTCAAAAAAGGGTAGCCCAAGGGACTGCTTATTCAGTCTTTCCCTGGTGCAAGAGTGTTTGGCTGTGAAGACGCCAGAACAATGGCTCTGCTCCCAGGGCCTCAGTTTCCAGTCAGAACAGACCTAGTCTCCAGAGCTCTCTGCTACAGAGCAGACATGGGGAAAAAGCTCTGAGGAGGGTGGTGCTTCACGTTCCAGGCCTTGGTCGAAGCCCTTACCTGGGCTTTGGAGCCTAGGCACTGTGGCCAGTCTTTCACTGACTTTCCAGGTATCACTTCCCAGCCCCTTGTGATTTTCAGCCAGATGCAGCCTTGCAGAATGCGGTCTCTTCCTTAGAGTCAAAAAAGGTAGCCAATGGGACTGCTTATATTCAGTCTTCCCTGGTGCAAGAGGTGTTTGGCTGTGAAGACGCCAGAACAATGGCTCTGCTCCCAGGGCCTCAGTTTCCCAGTCAGAACAGACCTAGTCTCCAGAGCTCTCTGCTACAGAGCAGACATGGGGAAAAAGCGCTGTGAGGTGGTGTCAGCTTTCACTGTGTTCCTTGGGCACTTGGGAAAGCCTACCCGGGTGCTTTTCCTTAGGCACTGTGGCCTCTTTCACTGACTTTCCAGGTATCACTTCTTCCAGCCCCCTTGTGATTTTCAGCCAGATGCAGCAGAGCGTTGCAGGGTCTCTTCCTTAGAGTCAAAAAAAGGTAGCCCAAGGGACTGCTTATTCAGTCTTCCCTGGTGCAAGAGGTGTTTGGCTGTGAAGACGCCAGAACAATGGCTCTGCTCCCAGGGCCTCAGTTTCCCAGTCAGAACAGACCTAGTCTCCAGAGCTCTCTGCTACAGAGCAGACATGGGGAAAATAGCGCTGTGGAGGGTTTCCACGTTCCAGGGCACTGGGAAGCCTTACCTGGGCTTTGGAGCCTAGGCACTGTGGCCTCTTTCACTGACTTTCCAGGTATCACTTCCCAGCCCCTTGTGATTTTTTCAGCCAGATGCAGCCTTGCAGGGTCTCTTCCTTAGAGTCAAAAAAGGGTAGCCCAAGGGACTGCTTATTCAGTTCAGTCTTCCCTGGTGCAAGAGGTGTTTGGCTGTGAAGACGCCAGAACAAATGGCTCTGCTCCCAGGGCCTCAGTTTCCCAGTCAGAACAGACCTAGTCTCCAGAGCTCTCTGCTACAGAGCAGACATGGGGAAAAAGCGCTCTGTGGAGGGTGCCTTGACGTTCCAGGGCACTGTGGAAGCCTTACCTGGGCTTTGGAGCCTAGGCACTGTGGGCCTCTTTCACTGACTTTCCAGGTATCACTTCCCAGCCCCTTGTGATTTTCAGCCAGATGCAGCCTTGCAGGGTCTCTTCCTTAGAGTCAAAAAAGGTAGCCCAAGGGACTGCTTATTCAGTCTTCCCTGGTGCAAGAGGTGTTTGGCTGTGAAGACGCCAGAACAATGGCTCTGCTCCCAGGGCCTCAGTTTCCCAGTCAGAACAGACCTAGTAGTCTCCAGAGCTCTCTGCTACAGAGCAGACATGGGGGAAATAGCTCTGTGGAGGGTGTCTTCACGGCTCCCAGGCTTGTCGAAGCCTTACCTGGGCTTTGGAGCCTAGGCACTGTGGCCTCTTTCACTGACTTTCCAGGTATCACTTCCCAGCCCCTTGTGATTTTCAGCCAGATGCAGCCTTGCAGGGTCTCTTCTCTTAGAGTCAAAAAAGGTAGCCCAAGGGACTGCTTATCTCATTCAGTCTTCCCTGGTGCAAGAGGTGTTTGGCTGTGAAGACGCCAGAACAATGGCTCTGCTCCCAGGGGGCCTCAGTTTCCCAGTCAGTCAGAACAGACCTAGTCTCCAGAGCTCTCTGCTACAGAGCAGCAGATGGGGAAATAGCTCTCTGAGGAGGGTTCCTTGAGGCTCCCTGGCACTGTGAACTGAAGCCCTTACCGGGTGTTTGGGAGCCTAGGCACTGTGGCCTCTTTCACTGACTTTCCAGGTATCACTTCCCAGCCCCTTGTGATTTTCAGCCAGATGCAGCCTTGCAGGGTCTCTTCCTTAGAGTCAAAAAAAGGTAGCCCAAGGGACTGCTTATTCAGTCTCTTCCCTGGTGCAAGAGGTGTTTGGCTGTGAAGACGCCAGAACAATGGCTCTGCTCCCAGGGCCTCAGTTTTCCCAGTCAGAACAGACCTAGTCTCCAGAGCTCTCTGCTACAGAGCAGACATGGGGAAAAATAGCTCT
>JAGTYA010000898.1:0-16375 GCA_024291935.2 Okapia johnstoni | reverse complement strand
CCCAACCCATGTCTCAAGTCGGTGATGCCATCCAACCATCTCATCCTCTGTCGTCCCCTTCTCCTCCTCTCCCACTACTTCCCTGCATAAGGGTCTTTTCCAATGAGTCAACTCTTCACATGTGGTGACCAAGTAGTATTGGAGTTTCAGCTTCTAAATCAGTCCTACCAATTGAACATTTCAGGACTGATCTTTAGGATGGAAATGGTTGGAATCTCCTTGCAGTCCAAGGGACACTCAAGAGTCTTCCTTCAACACACACAGTTCAAAAGCCATCAATTCTTCGTGTGCTCAGCTTTCTTTCACCGTCCAACTCTCACATCCATACATGACCACTGGAAAAACCATAGCCCCTAGACTAGACGGACGTTTGTTGGCAAAGTAATCTCTCTGCTTTTAAATATGCTATCTAGGTTGGTCATAACCTTCCTTCCAAGGAGTAAGCGTCTTTTAATTTCATGGCTGCAACCACCATCAGCAGTGATTTTGAAGCCCAAAAAAAAATAAAGTCTGACACTGTTTTTCCAGTGTTTCCCCCCATCTGTTTCCCATGAAGTGATGGGTCCAGATGCCATGATCTTAGTTTTCTGAACGTTGAGCTTTTAAGCCAACTTTTTCACTCTCCTCTTTCACTTTCATCAAGAGGCTTCTTATAGTAATTCTTCACTTTCTGCCATAAGGGTGGTGTCATCTGCATATCGGAGGCTATTGATATTTCTCCTGGCAATCTTGATTCCAGCTTGTGTTTCTTCCAGCCCAGCGTTTCTCATGATGTACTCTGCAAATAAGTTAAAATAAGTCAGGGTGACAATATACAGGCTTGACGTACTCCTTTTCCTATTTTGGAACCAGTCTGTTGTTCCACGTCCAGGCTCTAACTGTTGCTTCCTGACCTGCATACAAGTTTTCTCAAGAGACAGGTCAGATGGTCTGGTATTCCCATCTCTTTCAGAATTGCCCACAGTTTTATTGTGATCCACACAGTCAAAGGCTTTGGCATAGTCAATAAAGCAGAAAGATGTTTTTCTGGAACTCTCTTGCTTTTTTGATGATGCAGCGGATGTTGGCAATTTGATCTCTGGTTCCTCTGCCTTTTCTAAAACCAGCTTGAACATCTGAAAAGTTTCACAGTTCACATATTGCTGAAGCCTGGCTTGGAGAATTTTGAGCATTACTTTCCTAGCGTGTGAGATGAGTGCAATTGTTCGGTAGTTTGAGCATTCTTTGGCATTGCCTTTCTTTGAGATTGGAATGAAAAAATGTATATGAGGTCTAGTCTAGGCCAAGTGAGGACAGACATAGAAGGCAACAAATTGACATCCCAGAAAGAGACGCTGAGAATTCAAAGTCAAAAAAAGGGTTTCGGGAAAGAAAGAAAGAGCACGGCCTGGAACAAATTAGCGGGTAAGTACCCAAAGCGAAAGCAGATCTGTACCTGTAATGAATCACCCACATGGGCTGTACCCTTTCCTCCTTCCTTCCATCCACACAGACATACAACTCTGTAGCTCTAAGAGATGATCCGTATCAGTTATCTGTTATCTTCCTGCTTTCCAATGGCAAAAAAAAAGGGTACCTGAGGTAGAAAAGGCATGAAGACCTGATGCTCACCACTCTGCTCGACCTCCTAAGGCAGATAGTCCCCCCCCAAACCATAGAGAAAACCCATAGATGGCTTCATACCTGAATCAGGCAACTGTGCAGTGTCAACCGTCAGAGCAGGTCAATTGGACTATGCTGTGGGTAGTATTGGCAAGATGGTAAAGAAAAGGGAAAGAAAGCAGTGTCTACTGTATGTCGTTCAACCTCCCTAACTTGGGACGCTACTGCATCACTGGAGGCCGAGCAGGCTTGTGTCCCACTGCTGAACCGGGGTGGAGTCAAAACAGTCTGGCAGTGAACAATTTTTAAAAGTTTAGCGCATGCTGTGTCAGGGTGGGACAAGATTACATTGTGGGATCGAGGCCGCTAGGAATTTCAAGGCAAAATTAAGCCAGTGTTCACCTCTGCTGGTCCTGGGGATCTTAGCTCAAGCCTCCTTCCTGACAATGCTGCCTCCTGGCATAGAAGCACCCTCAGTAGTGTACTGTGGACCCTGAAAAGATGAGTCTGGATTGGGTGTTTGTGTGATGCTTTATGGGGAAATAGTAGTGAGACTCAAGGCCTTTTCTGTTTGTTCAGGTAGAATCCTAAAACACAGAAAACTAATTAAACTGATCACAACAAACACAGCCTTGTCTAACTCAAAGAAACTATGAGCCATGCCATGTAGGGCCACCCGAGACAGATGGGTCATGGTGGAGAGTTCTGACAAAATGTAGTCCACTGGAGAAGGGAATGGCAAACCACTTTGGTATTCTTGCCTTGAGAATCCCATGAACAGGACGAAAAGGTAAAAATATAGGACACTGAAAGATAAACTCCCCAGGTCAGTAGGTGCCCAACATGCTACTGGAGAAGAGGAGAGAAATAGCTCCAGGAAGAATGAAGAGATGGAGCTAAAGTGGAAACAATACCCAGCTGTGGATGTGACTGGTGATGGAAGTAAAGTCCCAACTATAAAGAGCAATACTGCATAGGAACCTGGAATGTTAGGTCCATGAATCAAGGTAAATTAGAAGTTGTCAAACAGGGGATGGCAAGAGTGAACATCAACATTTTAGGAATCAGTGAGCTAAAATGGACTGGAATGGGCAAATTTAATTCAGATGACCATTATATCTACTACTGTGGGCAAGAATCCCTTAGAAGAAATGGAGTAGCCCTCATAGTCAACAGAAGAGTTGGAAATGCAGGACTTGGGTGCAGTCGCAAAAATGACAGAATGATTTCTGTTCGTTTCCAAGACAAACCATTCACTATCACAGTTCCAAGTCTAGGCCCCAACCAGTAATGCTGAAGAAGCTGAAATTGAATTATTCTATAAAGACCTACAAGATGTTCTAGAACTCACACCCAAAAAAGATGTCCTTTTCATCACAGGGGACTGGAATGCAAAAGTAGGAAGTCAAGAGATACCTGGCGGAACAGGCAAAACTGCCTGGGAGTACAGAATGAAGCAGGGCAAAGGCTAACAGAGCCTCATCAGTGAGCAAGGAAAGACAGACGGACACAGAGATGAGGTACATATACACTGGGTACAACAGTCAAGACAGGGGAGCGACTTCAGTGAGCAAGGACAGACAGATGGACACAGAGAATGAGGTACATACACAGCCAAGACAGGGGGGCAACTTAAGTGAACAAGGACAGACAGACGGATACAGAGAATGAGGTACATATACACTGGGTACAACAGACTAGACAGGGGGCAAAACTTCAGGGAGCAAGGACAGGACGGACCTAAATCAAACATCCCTTATGATTCTACAGTGGAAGTGAGAAATAGATTCAAGGGGGACAGATCTGATAGACAGAGAGCACACATATAACAATGGATGGAGGTTCAGACATTGTACAGGAGAGAGCGATCAAGACCATCCCCAAGAAAAAGAAATGCAGAAAGGCAAAATGGTTGTCTAAGGAGGCCTTACAAATAGAGAAAAAAGAAAAGGAGAAAATAAAAAAAAATCACTTCCCAATTTAAATGCAGAGTTCAAAAGAAGAGCATTACAAAGAATGCCAGTTTCTCAGTGATCAAATGCAAAGAAATAGAAGAAAAAAAGTAATAGAATGGGAAAGACTAGAGATCTCTTCAAGAATATTAGAGATACCAAGGGTTCAGTGTTAGGCAAAATGGGCACTCAATAAAGGACAGAAATGGTATGGACTTCACAGAAGCAGAAGATAATAAGAAGAGGTTGCAAGAATACACAAACTATACAAAAAAAAGATCTTCATGACCCAGATAACCACGATGGTGTGATCACTCACCCAGAGCCAGACATCCTGGAATGTGAAGTCAAGTGGGTCTTAGGAAGCATTGCTACAAAAAGCTAGTGGAGGTGATAGAATTCCAGTTGAGCTATGTCAAATCCTAAAAGATGATGCTTTGAAAGTGCTGTGCTCAATATGCCAGCAAATTTGGAAAACTCAGCAGTGGCCACAAGACCGAAAAATGTCAGTTTTCATTCCATTCCCAAAAAGGGCAATGCCAAAGAATGTTCAAACTACCACACAATTGCACTCATCTTGCATGCTAGCAAAGTAATACTCAAAATTCTCCAAGCTAGGCTTCAACAGTACATGAACCATGAACTTCCAGATGTTCAAGCTCGATTTAGAGAGGCAGAGGGACCAGAGATGAAATTGCCAACATCCATTGGATCATAGAAAAAGCAAGAGAATTCCAGAAAAACATCTCCTTTATTGATTATGCCAAAGCCTTTGACTGTGTGGATCACAACAAAATGTGGAAAATTCTTCAAGAGATGGGAATCCCAGACCACCCGAACTGCCTCCTGAGAAATCTGTATGCAGGTCAAGAAGCAGCAGTTAGAACCAGACATGGAACAATGGACTGGCTCCAAATGGGGAAAGGAGTATGTCAAGGCTGTACATTATCACCCTGCTTATTTAACTATGTGCAGAGTACATCGTGTGAAATGCTGGGCTGGATGAAGCTCAATCTGGAATCAAGATTGCCAGGAGAAATATCAACAACCTCAGATACACAGATGACACCACCCTTTTGGCAGACAGTGAAGAGGAACTAAAGAGCCTCCTGAAGAAAGTGAAAGAGGAGAGTGAAAAAGCTGTCTTAAAACTCAACATTCAAAAAACACATGCCCCATGGCATCTTGTCCCATCACTTCATGGCAAATAGATGGGGAAATAATGGAAAAATAACAGACTTTATTTTTCGGAGCTCCAAAATCACTGCAGATGGTGACTGAAGCCATGAAATTATAAGATGCTTGATGCTGGAAAGAAAAAGTTATGACCAACCTAGTCAGCATATTAAAAAGCAGAGACACTATTTTGCCGACAAAGGTCCGTCTAGTCAAAGCTATGGTTTTTCCAGTAGTCATGTATGGATGTGAGAGTTGGACCATAAAGAAAGCTGAATGCCAAAGAATTGATGTCAGACTTCACAGCCTGACAAAAATCAAACTATGATTATCAAAAGAAAGTTAGAAAGAAGGGATAATTAAGAGTTTAGGATTAACTATACATACTAATATCTAACAAATTAATAATTAAATAGGACCTAGTGAATAGAATAGGGAACTCTATTGAACAGACTGTAATAATCTATATGAGGAAAAAAATGGAAAAAGAATAGATAAGATTCTATGCAAAATCAAATTAAGTTCTGTACCCGCTAAAACTAACAAAACAATGGAAATCAACTTGACTCCAAAAGAAAATAAGAATTAAATTACCTGAAATCCATCTAGGAAACCCCAGACAGAGACGACCCTATGGATTAGATATGTGATATGCTATGACATTAATATGACACCACCAAAGGTTTTCACTCAGCAGAACACAGAGCAGCAACCCATTCAAAGGTGCCTGACCTCATGTGAATGTCCCAAGATGAAGAGAAGAAAAAGGACCACAGGTGAATCAGGGCAACACCCTCAATTCAGATGTTGGGAATCTCCGAGGGGCAAGAGCAGACACAGGGTCTCCAAGTACGGGATCCAGACCCTCGTGGATGGGGTGAGACCCACACAATCCCCGGACCCTGCATCTGGGGTCGCATGACTCTTGGTTAGGACACCAGGTCTCTGCTGGCTGGACCCCTAAGGCGGAAATGAGTGGGTTCCTGAACCTCCTGGGATGGTAGAAAGAAGCGTAGAGTCTCCTCTCCCCACACTTGTCCCAGGGAAGTCCTCCTCTCCCGCCCTTCGGTTCTGTCTGATACTGTTTTTACAGCTGTCACGATAATGTTGAACACACTACCTTGGTTCCAGCAGGCTCGGTCCTTCGTTTTCCCACTGGGGTGTTGACAAAACACACCAGGTGCAGGGCTAGGAGACGAGGGGCAGGTCTGGTCTCTGCTGAGCAGGGACAGTCGACTGGAAGGCGATCACCATAGCAACCTCACCTGCGGCCCGTTGGTTTTCTGCCTCATCCCAGTACCCTGGAATCAATTTACCAGGTGAACCTGCCTTCCTACTCAAACTGAATGTGCTGGAAAATGGGACTAATTACCAGGTAGCCCACCTGAGGTGTCTCCGTGAGCCCCAGGGCAGGTGAACCTGGCAGGAGGAAAGACTAAGAGCCCTACTGCAGCCCTGACCCCTGCGAGGGCCATGGAACCCCACTCAGAGGAGGGCACATTACCCAGAGAAGCCCACCTCAGCTCCAGACCCCAGACCTCTGAGCACTGACATTCACACACAGGCACGGAGTTTTCCAGGACAGAGGACAGGCCCAGTCTGCACCCAGGTCTCCACGTCCTAGTGCACACACAACATGGTCAGTGTCAATATTCTCAACTATTTCAATAGGCAAGACATGGAATCATTGTAGAAAGCACGAAGTCTTGTCTAAACATAATCAGTGCAGATGAGATTTGAAAAGTCAAGGTGTTCATCATTCAGACATGTCTGACTGTTTGTGACCACATGGACGGTAGCCCTCCAGCCTCCTCTGTCCATGGGATTCTCCAGGCAAGAATACTGGAGTCGGTTGCCATTCCCTTCTCCAGGGGATCTTCCCAATCCAGAGATCAAACCCAGGTCTCGTGCACTGCATGCAGATTCTTTACCATCTCAGCCACCAGGGAAGCCCCTAGACAAGACTTAGGGAGGTCTAAATCTACCATGTAGACAGAACGTGGTCAGGGTTTAAACTAGCATAAAGTTGCTCTCCCTGGAGGCACAGGTCACACACATGCAGGGTCTCTCATCATTGGACAGGGGCCTCACCCTCATGTGGGAACTAGCAAATAAGTTTCTTAAAGAAAAAAATTATCACTGGGCTCCACATGTCACCCACATCAGGAAACTGAAAGAACCTTTGTCATTAAACACTTCAACAGGCAAAACCAAACCGTTACCAGTATCTTTGGGCACGTGGTGGTCAGGATCCAGGGGAGATCCAGGGATTTCTTAGAGTTGAGCCCAGGGTCCTGTACAGACAGACAGAAAGTGCCCTGATTCCATCATCCAAGGCTTCCAGGAGGAGGCAGCCACACTGGAAGCCTTCTAGAAAAGGGTATTCTTTATCAGAATAAAAATTTTGAAATTGAAAGCATATTAGTTATTATTTGCCAACCTAAAATATTCTTAAAAGCCTGGCCCCCAGATCTTTGCGGTTCCCACTGGTTCCTTTGTGTTCGGATTGTCAGGGTAGAAACAATCCATCGTTTCAAATTAGTTTCTTCTAATTCTGTTTATTTGCTATTATATGAAGGAAAGGTCACACTTGAAAAAATACATAAGAAAATTCCTGCAAAAAATTGAGTCGAAGGAGCCCATAAGCTGCATGAACTCTGCCTTCTAACAGTTTCAATTTCAAAGACTGAGGGCAGAAGAAGAAGGGGACGACAGAGGACGAGATGGTTGGATGGCATCACCGACCTAATGGACATGAGTTTGAGCAAACTCTGGGAGATGGTGAAGGACAGGGAAGTCCAGTGTGCTGAAATCTATGGGGTCGCAAAGAGTTGGACACGACTGAGTGACTGAACAGTAACAAGCTTCAATTTTCTGCCTGGAGAAATCTGATAAAATAGGCATCCCTGATTTTTTCACTTCTCTGTTCAAACTCTGCTAAAATGAAATTGATATTCATATCAACATGTAAGAATTTCTGAGTTTTGAGATGTCACACCAAGGTAAGAGGTGCTGGTGAAAATAGAACGCTACTGGTAGGCAAAACATTCTTAAAGCTTTGTTTCAAATTGGATTTAAATACAACACTACATGGTTACATGAAGTATGAACCAAGAGTCTAAATATAGCAGGCAATATGTAAAAGCAAATTTGCTTGTAAAAGCAAATATCCCATATGTGAGAGTAAAAGCTACTGGTTTTTGCAGTAGTCATGTATGGATGTGAGAGTAGGACCACAAAGAAGGCAGAGCACCGAAGAACTGATGCTTTCGAACTGTGGTGCTGGAGAAGACTCTTGAGAGTCCCTTGGACTGCAAGGAGATCCAACCAGTCAATCCTAAAGGAAATCAGTCCTGAATATTCATAGGAAGGACTGATGCTGAAACCAAAGCTCCCATCCTTTGGCCACCTGATGTGAAGAGCCGACCCACTGGAAAAGACCCTGATGCTGGGAAAGATTGAAGGCAAATGGAGAAGGGGACGACAGAGGAAGAGATGGTTGGATGGCATCACCAATTCAATGGACAGCAGTTTGAGCAATCTCCAGGAGATGGTGAAGGACAGGGATTCCTGGCGTGCTGCAGTCCATGGGGTCACAAAGAGTCAGACACAACTTAGCAACTGAACAGCAACAACCACGTGAGAGTAAATGTTTCTTGTCAGATCTGCAGCTGGTATGCACAAATTGGTTTAGAATACTCTCCAAACATAGATTGTCTCTAAGTCTGATTAAGTGTGTCACAAGGGCATGAATCAAAATGTGATGTATTCATTCCAGGATGGAATAGAATGTTACTTTGAACAGTCTGTAAAACTTACACAGAGTCTGTAATCCACTCAAGATTTCAAATAATAAAACATTTACCTGAAATTTAAAGCCTCTTGGAAAGTTGTGTTCTACCTATGAAAACATTTCATAGATTTCTTTTCATAATCATTTTTCACAGTGATAACACTTTAACTCCTCAGTTGCTGATGTTGGTTACCCAAGATAAACTTGTCCTCATGGGTGTGGGAGATAAAGTTGATCCATTGTGATTGTTCTCTGGTCAAATGACTCTCGCAATTTCTAATTATGTTCTACATTCACAATATTTTTTTTTATATCCATCAAAGTCTACTTCTCAGATCTTCATGTACACCAAATAATAGATACCTGGTGAGTTCAGATTATATTAAACACTCTTTCCATAGCTTTTCCCATGTCAATTGAATCAGAACAAGGTGAAGCAGGGAGAAGAGTTGAAATTTTCAATGATTTCTAAGGCTGCTAAAAAAACATTAGACAGAAATCCTAGCCTTTACTGGTCTATACGAAAGAATCACAATGTGCCTTTTTCGTGAAATTGCAACAATTGACTAACTAGAGTTGCAATAAGTTAGAATTATGCTTGGAATGATTTGAGTTGAAACAGTTTGGATGTGGGCATGTGAGGATATATATAGGATGATACATACTCAAGGAGTATCAACAAGTATGAATCCATAAATTGATGAGGTATACTTTGTAAACAAAGATGAAACACTGAGCTTGTTTTCACTATCTGACCCTTCCAGAATTTGCCATCATCTACTGACTCCCCTGTGGACTTGGTTTATTGCCACCAGATTAAAACTAGTTACAGGAATCATGGTTAGCTTTGTTCTCTTTGTTTGAAATTGTTTTGTTTCTCTCTCCTAGGATGCTCTTATAAATGCCACTATCTGTATCACTTATTTTGTCTATAAGGTTGTCTCTTGCATTTTCCACTGTGTAAACCATCTTCCATGTAAACAGATATTTATATGTCTAATGTATATATTAAAATATCTATGTCTATATGTATCTATAATAGATATTATTTCTATATGTCTGTATGTACATGTGTAACCAAATTTATGTATACAGATATTTATATGTCTATGTACATAAATATCTATGTCTATATGTATCTACAATAGATATTTATATCTGTATGTACATAGCTATTTATGTCTCTATGTACATAGATATTTATATGTCTATGTATATAGATATTTATATGTTTCTGTGTATCTAGGTATTTATGTATCTATATAGCTATGCATACAGACATTTATATATCTATGTACCTAGACATTTATAATTATGTACACTTATGTATACACAAATAGATGTTTTTACCAGTGTAACAGGGTCTGGCGAAAAGGGAACGCTCCTACAAAAAAGAGTCAGACATGGCTTGGCGACTGAACGACAACAACAAACTAGAAAATACACTCGGTTCACCTGCCACCAACAACACATAGTGTATCAGTGTTACTACAATATAAAATAAAAGGTTCATTTAAAAAAAGAATGCTCAGCGGGACTTCCCTGCAGTTCAGTGGTTAAGACTCTGTGCTTCCAATGCAGAGGGCGAGGGTTGGATCCTTGGGCGGGGAACTAAAGATCCCGCAAGCAAGCCACATGGCATGGCCAATAAATAAAACAAAATTATTAAAATAAATAAATAAGAATGTTCAGGGAGAACACACAAGCTTTTGGGTGTTTCTTCAGGTACATTCCATTTTAAATTACAGTCCTGAGTTAAAACTCGAAAGCTTTCATTTCCAAGGTAATCACAACTGGGCATGAAAGAACCCTGCCGCCTTGTGGCCATTCCCTGAAATAGCAACCTGAAGAGTTCTGCTTGAGTACCTCTTTGTTGTTCAGTCCCCAAGTCGTGACCCACGTTCTGTGACCCCATGGACTGCAGCACGCCAGGCCTCCCTGTCCCTCACGATCTCCCGGAGTTTGCTCAAACTCATGTCCATTGAGTCGGTGATGCCGTCCAACCATCTCGTCCTCTGTCGCTCCCTTCTCCTCTTCCCTTTACCACACCTCACCCCACAGTGGAGCTGGGGCTGACCCCAAACCTCACCCCACGGTGGGGCTGACCCCACACCTCACCCCATGGGGGATCTGGGGCTTACCCCACATCACCCAATGGTGGAGCTGGGGCTGACCCCCTACTAACCCTGCAATGGAGCTTGGGCTGACCCCACACCCTGACCCTACGGTGGAGCTGGGGCTTACACCACACCTCACCCAATGGTTGAGCTGGTACTGATCCGACACCTGACCCCATGGGGCAGCTGGTTCTAACCCCACACCTCACCACACGGAGGAGCTGGGGTTGATACCACACGTCTCACCACGGATGAGCTGAGGCTCGCCTGACACCTCACCTGTCAGTGGAACTGGTCCCAACCCCACACCTCAAGCCAAGTGGATCTAGGGCTGATTCAACACACCACCCCACGGTGAACCTGGGGCTGACCCCACACCTCACCCTCTATGTTGAGCTGACCCCATACCTTCACTCAGTTCCACCTAGAGATGGTCTTCTACATCCTTCAGGTAGAAAAATGGATGAACTTCACAATTAGTCTCAGAGAGCCTGAGTCTGAGCCTACATCTCACCTCAAGTGTAACAATGCTTGTTCCCACACTTGAGTTCCTTGGCAGCTAGGAGTCATCCTACAACCCATCAGTGTTGGGTGGAGCTGAAGAAGATCCCAGGGTGGATCTAGGGTGGATCATACACATTACCGATGTTTACACTGGAGGTTATCACCTCAGGTTAACATGCAGTTGATCTCCCATCTCACCTTGTGCAGAACTGCAATTTACCCCACCCCAGTTACCACAGGACGTCTGTCTCAGCAGCTGACTGACAGGAAATCCAAATGGGCTCATTCCTTATCATTGTTGTTCAGTCACTAAGTCACGTCTGACTCTCTGCGACCCCATGGACTGCAGCACACCAGGCTTCCCTGTCCTTCACTATCTCTCGGAGTTTGCTCAAACTCATGTCCATTCAGACGGTGATGCCATCCAACCTACTCTTCCTCTATCCCTTATCATTTGCTGGTTTAAGTGACAAATGAGGGGAGACTGACATTTTGTTACCGTACCTGCCTCCCGAGACAGGCCTGGAGGTACCTGAGCAACACAGCTTTTATTTAAGGTGAGTCTGAAGGCACAGCATGGGGGACGAGGGGCGAGGGCCGGGGGGCCAGTGCTGGCGTGCAGGCTCCGCCTCTGCTCCCCACGCCTCCATCTCTGCTTCTGTTCAGCCAGCAGGAGCCCCGAGTGCTATGTGAAGAAAAACAGCTGCTCTTCCTTGTCCTTGTCCATCAGCTCGTGCTTGGACTGCTCCTTTGTCTTCAGGGCAGGTGGCTGGGACTGGCACACTAGCCTCTGGCCACACTGCGGGGAGAGGATGCCATGAGCCTGCACCCTGGCCTGAAGGTGGGTACAGAACCCTAACCCTAAGCCTAAACCCTAACTCTAACCCTAACCCTAACCCTAACCCCTAACCCTAACCCTAACCCTAACCCTAACCCTAAACCCTAACCCTAACCCTAACCCCTAACCCGACACCCTAACCCGACACCCGACACCCTAACCCGACACCCTAACCCGACACCCTAACCCTAACCCGACACCCTAACCCGACACCCTAACCCGACACCCTAACCCTAAACCCTAACCCTAACCCCTAACCCTAACCCTAACCCCTAACCCTGACCCTGTCCCTGACCCTTGACCCTGACCCTTGACCCTGTCCCTGACCCTTGACCCTGACCCTGACCCTAAACCCTGACCCTGACCCTAAACCCTAACCCCTAACCCTAACCCCTGACCCTAACCCTGACCCTGACCCTAACCCTAACCCTAACCCTAACCTTCAGACAAGAGAAATTTATACTCTCACAGTTCAAGAGGCCTGGATTCTGAGACTGTGATGTTGAAAGGGCTGATTCCCTCTGATGGCACTGAGGGAGACTCAGTTCCAGGCCTCTCTCGTAGGTTCTGGTGGCAGCCTGTATTGCCTGGCCTTCTCTGCCTTGTAGACACTTCACTCCAACTCTTCCTCTGTCTTCACATGGCCTCTCTCTGTGTGTGTTCACATGGCTTTCTTAAAAAATTGAATCCAGTCATTTGATTAGGGCCACTGCTACACAGTGTGACCACATCTTAACTAATTATATCTGCAAAACCTTATTTCCAAATCAAGTCACATCCACAGGCTCCAGGGGTTGGGACTTCAACATCTTTTGTTGGGTGACACAATACAACCCACAGCCACCCTCCACCACCTCCCACTTCTCTCTCTGAGCACAAGCCCTCAACATGTCCCCTGAGGCCTCCACATCCAGTTCCCTGTCAGCTCTTGGTCCCCTGTCCTGCTGCTCTCCACTTCACCCACTCTGCTCCGGCCACACTGGTCTCCTCACACTCCCAAACCTCCTTCAAGTCCTCACTCAGACTCTGCTTCACAAAGAAGCCAATCCCGAGCACCCAGCTGAAAATGGAAAACCACTCCTCCAAGCACTCCTTCTCCTTTCTCTTGCTGCACTTCCTACCAGAGTTCTCACCACCTTCCCATAGTCTACCTAGTGTAGTTTTTTCGTTTCCTTTCTTTTTGATATTTTAAATTTTATTTATTTATTGAAGGATAATTGCTTTATAGAATTTTGTTGTTTTCTGTCAAACCTCAACATGAACCAGCCATAGGTATACATATATCACCTCCCTTTTGAACCTATATCCCTCCCATCTCCCTCCCCATACCACTCCTCTAGATTGATACAGAGCCCCTGTTTGAGTTTCCTGAGCCATACAGCCAATTCCCGTTGGCTATTTTACATATGGTAATACAAGTTTCCATGTTACTCTTTCCATATATCTCACCCTCTCCCTCCCTCTTCCTATGTCCACAAGTCTATCCTCTGTGTCTCTGCTTCCTTTGCTGCCCTGTAAGTAAATATTTCAGTACCATGTTTCTAGATTCCATATATATGCATTAGAATATAATATTTTTCTTTCTCTTTCTGACTTACTTCACTCTGTATAATATGTTCTAGGTTCACACACCTCATTAGAACTGACTCAAAAACATTCCTTTTTATGGCTGCGTAATAGTCCATTGTGCAAATTTACCACAACTTCTTTATCCATTCATCTGCCCGTGGTCATCTAGGTTGCTTCCATGTTCTAGGTATTGTAAATAATGCTGCAATGAACATTGGGATTCATGTGTTTTTTCAGCTTTGGTCTTCTCAGGGTATATGCCTAGGAGTGGGATTGCTGGGTCACATGGTGGTTTTTTTTTCCTAGTTTTTTAAGCAATCTCCCTACTGTCTTCCATAGTAACTGTTTCAATTTACATTCCCACCAACAGTGCAAGAGCATTCCTTTTTCTCCACACCCTCTCCAGCTTTTATTGTTTGTAGACTTTTTTGATGATGGACATTCTGGCTAGTGTGAGGTGTTATCTCATTGTAGTTTTCATTTGCATGTCTCTATTAATGAGAAATGTTGAGCATCTTGTCATGTGTTTGTCACCAATCTGTATGTCTTCTTTGGAGAAATGTCTGTTTAGACATTTTTTTCTGTGTTTTGATTGAGTTGCTTGTTTTTCTGGTATTGAGTTGATGTGGTGTTTGCATATTTTGGAAATTAATCCTTTGTCAATTATTTCATTTGCTATTATTTTCTCCACTCTGAGGTTTGTCTTTTCACCTTGCTTAGTGTTTCTTTTGCTGTGCAAAAGCTTTTCAGTTTCATCAGGTCCCACTTGTTTGCTTTTGTTTTTATTTCTGTTACTCTAGGAGGTGGGTCATAGTGGATCTTGCTTTGATTTATGCCTATGATTTCCTCTAAGAGTTTGATAATAGTTTCTGGTCTTCCATTTATGTCTTTAATCCATTGTGAGTTTATCTTTGTGTACGTGTTAATAAGTGCTGTAATTTCATTATTCCATGTAGCTGTCCAGTTTCCCAGCACCATTTTTGTAGAAATTGATGAGCTGATTTCTTAAACAAATACTTTCTTTCTTTCGCCCCATTGGGTTTTATTTGGGGAATGTGGAAACATCATTGTGTCATGTGGGATCTTTTGTTGCAGTGCACAGACACTTCAGTCGCGATGCCCAGTCTCAGTATTTGCTCCACTGAATGTTGGATCTTAGTTCCCTGAACAGAGATCAAAGTGATGTCCCCTGCATGGTGAGGCAGGTTCTTTTTTAAAAGGTTCATTTGTTTGCTTGTTTATGTGATTTTGGCTGGGCTGGGACTTTCCTGCTGCACACATGGGGTTTTTCTACTTGTGGTGAGTGGGGTCTTATGCCCTAGTTGTAGTGGATAAACTTCTCATTGGGGTGGCTTCTTTTGTTGTGGAGAACAGGCTCTAGGTGCTCCAACTTCAGTACCTGCAGCTGGTGGGCTCTAGAGTGCAGGCTCAGCAGTGGTGGTGCTCGGGCTTAGTGGCTTTTCAGCTTGCGGGATCTTCCCAGAGCAGGGATTGAACCCATGTTCCCTGCATTGGCAGGTAGAGTCTCAACCACTGGACAACCAGGAAGTCCTTGATGAGCTGATATTGAAATTTATGTGAGAACAGAAGCCCGATGATGGCCTGAAGAATTGTGATTATGCACACAAAAAAAGACTAAGACAGCCTAATTTCATAGCTTCGTGTACATGTCCAGTACTGGAGCTGTGGATCCATGGGACAGGACTGACAATTGAGAAATATTTCCAACTTTTAACTTTAATCAGGTCCCACTTGTTTGCTTTTGTTTTTATTTCTGTTACTCTAGGAGATGGGTCATAGTGGATTGCTTTAATTTATGTCACGGCGTGACATAATCACTTAGGGAACTGATTGCTGGCTAGATTGGTCTCTCCCATTTTGACTCCCTCTCCTCTCCTCCTGGTCACCTCTATCACCCTCCACCCTCTTCTCTTTTCTATGTAACTCCGTAAACCTCTCTGGGTGTTCCAGACTGTGGAGAGCACATGGGCAAAGAATATTAGGAAGAGCAAAGAAAGGAATAAATGTAGAAAAAATAATGATAATTAAAAAAAATTAAAATTATAAAAAAGAGGAAAGAAAAAAAGGAAAATTCCACAGAACTGCAAAAGCCCCGTGTAGTGAAAAAATGTGACTGAGGAAACAAGCAAAGAAAAACTCAAAAAAGCTTAAATAGATTTCATAGTGCCAATAAAATAGACAACTACAACACAGGGTGAACACAAAAGGAAACAAAAGGAAAAAACAATCCAAAAGAGTCTACAGAGCAAGTGAAAACATAAGAACAGTAAATGTTTTTCTTGAATCAATGCTCCGAGTCTTTTCACTCGCTGGAAATCACAGTCCACCTCACTTCTCTAGGATACCCTCCAACACTGTGCTGATCTCTGGACCTGTTGTGGGGGCAGCTCAGATTCTAATCTGGTCCTACTGTGTGTTCTTGTGTGAATCTGTGTGTTCTTGCCTCCAATGTCCACGGCTATCAGAACCAGTGCATTTTCTTTTGTGGGAGCTCTCAACGTCCTTTTATATATATTCCATAGACACAGAGTCTGCCTAGTTGATGGTGTGGATTTAATCTGCAGCTTGTAGAGCTGGTGGGAAGGTTTTGGGTCTTCTTGCTTAGACACACTGCCTCTGGCATTCAATTACGTTTTTATTTCCACCTCTGCATGTGGAAACCAGTATTGCCCAATATGCTCCACTATTCTTGCCAAGAGAAACGCCCTGACAGAGAAGCCCAACAGCCCACAGCCTACAGGGTCGCAAAGAGTTGGGTACGACCAAAGCGACCCTGTGCACCTAGATGCAATTTTTTTTTGCC